>CM069131.1:42150488-42423173 GCA_035221665.1 Okamejei kenojei
TGGACAAAAATGTTATGAAATGTTAATTGGACAGCTGATTTTGAAAGTCTCTGTGCCATGTGCAAAAAATAAAAGCCCTCTCTGTGCATTTATTGAAATGAGTTTTGCTGGTTGGAAATATTCAGACAAATATAATAGATCTAAGATGCATTCATTATCCAGAACTGAATTACTGTAGGATTTTGGTGAAAAGTCACTAGTTCTGTTTCTCTCTTTCCACAGTTGTTGTCTGACCTGCTGAATGTTTCAAGAATAGATGGTGCCCAAACCATTTTCTATCATTCATTACAATTGCAACATTCTTTTAAACCTCTACTCCAACAGATCTGTACACTGTGGATAGCTTAATGGTAATCATGTATAGTCTTTCCGCTGACTGGATAACACGCAATAAAAAAAGCTTTTCACTGTACCTTGGTACAGGTGACAATAAACTAAACTAAAGTAAACTAAACTATTTTCTGCTTTTATCTCAGATTTCTAATATATGCAATATTTTACTTCAATGTTGAATAAGAAGGTAAGAATACAGAAACCAGGAACAGGAATAGGTTGTCGGCACTTCAGGCCACTCCACCTTTGAGTTAGACCATGAGTAATCTAATCGTAGCCCCTGTCTTCCATTCTTTTTATGTAGCCCTTGATTTTCTTGTAGTGTAAATGTCCGCCATTTTATGCCTTGAATTCATTCAATGAAACTGTCCCCTCAGCAACTCATTCCCAGTCTAGAGACAACTTCCAGAGTTCCAGACAATGGCCAGAGACAACTTCCCCTGTGGAAGGATAGGCATCTGTCTGAAGAAGGGTCTCGACCCGAAACGTCACTCATTCTTTCTTTCCAGAGACGCTGCCTGTCCCGCTGAGTTACTCCAGCATTTTGTGTCTACCTTCGATTTAAACCAGCATCTGCTGTTCCTGCCGAGGCATCGCCAGTCACAGGTGGAAATACAACCGCTGATGAAGCATTCCTCTCTCCAACCAGGACAACGTCATAACCGCACCATCAACTCGTGCAGATGGATGGATGCCAACCATACCTTTTCTTTGTCTTGTTGCATTTTGTAGTCTCATTCCATCTCAATAATTCTTTGTCATTCTGTCTTAATATGGGTCATGCCATATTTTCCCACATTGTACTTCACTGGCAACTTCTGCCAAAATCGCTTAATCCATCCACATCCCATTTCAAGACCTTCACGTCCTCCTTTCAACTTTCTTAGACGCCAAGCCATATATGAACAACAAATTTGACTAAAATCCATTTGATCCTTGATCCAGTCATTAATATAGATTATTAATAGTTGTGGGGCAAGCACTGTTACCTGTGGCACACTGCTAGTTACTGAGTACCAAACTGAAAATGGCTTTCTCTGTTCCCTGCTGGTTCGCCAGTCCTCTAACCATACCAATGCTTCACAGCTACCCCATGTTCTCTTATTTTGTACATTACATTTAATGTGTACTTAATATTATACCTTCTAGTAATACAAATATATCTACGGGTTCCCTGTTTTAATAAACCACCTTGTGTTTTACTTCTTCAAGGAATTGTAGCAACCTTGTCATACACATTTCTGTTCATATAACTCTGTTTGATCGTCTATGAATTTCAGAATGTTCTGTTATTAACTCTTTTATAAGGGATTTCAGAACTTTTTCAATAACAGATGTAAGAGGCACTGGTTTATGATTTCTTATTTTCTGTAGCCTTGCCACAGATCACCCTCATATGGGTTTAAAACTAAAGACACAGATATTAAGGTCTGGATCCTTTAATCACTGTAATTTTGAAGCTTTTACCAGTCTAATTAAATTGTGTTATCTGTAGCCCTGGTGAACATGATCAGAGAAAATAAAGCAGACAGCTCTATTGCTTGGTGCTGGCTAATTATATTCAATAAATCTGCAGTAATGACGTTACAGAGATTTGTGATGCTTCCTGCGAGAGAACTCATTTGAAAATGGTAGATTAGCCATTAGAATTAATCCAGCATGCAACTAAATCAGTCATCACTGCCCAAGGATAACATTGCATGAGTTTAAAAGGAAAACAATACTTTGAAAACTGAAAAACACCCTGAAAGATTTGGAAATGCTGAATAGATCATTTGCAGAATAGAAACAGAGATAATGTTTTGGGGCAATCAACACATGCCCCACAAGTTAGAACCTCAAGGCTGAATATCTTCAAGTGTCACACAGTGTGGATATTCAATTCCATTCATAAACATAGGATGAGAATCTAACTTCCTACTTTTGTCACGTAATGATTTTGTCCCTAGGTTTTCCACTGTCAACATCCAGGGGATAGGGAGGAGTTGGGATCACCATGGAACAGAACCTCAGCAGGGACAGGCACATAAGCATTGTGGCCGCAGGAACACTTTCAAAGCTAGTTATCCTGTGGTGAATGACTCACTCCTGATGTCCTCATAGCCGTTCTGCTGTTTTTAAAGAGATAATCATGTAAAACAGTGCATTCAGAAAGTATTCAGACCTCCTCACTTTTTCCACATTTTGTTATTTTACAGCTTTATTTTAAAATGGATAAAAATCATTTTTTTAAATTATCAATCGACACTCAATACCCCAGAATGAAGAAGCGAAAACAGGTTTTTAGAAATTTTTGCAAAGTAATTAAAAATAAATTACTGAAATATCACTTTTACATAAGAATACATATCGTTTGTTATGATACCCAAAACTGAGCTTATAAGGTCCCATAGTTGACAGTGCACATCAGAGCAAAAACTAAGCCATGAAGACGAAGAAATTGTCCGTAGAATGCCGAGACAGAATTGTGTTGAGACGCAGATCTGGGGAAGGGTGTAAAACAATTTCTGCAGCATTGCAGGTCCTGAAGAACCCAGTGGCCTCCGTCATTCTTAATTCGAAGAACTTTGGAACCACCAGGATTCTTCAAAGAGCTGGCCACCCACAAACTAAGCAATCGGGGAAGAAACGTCTTGGTCAGGGAGGTGACCAAGAACCCGATGGTCACTCTGACAGAGCTCCAGACGTCCTCTGTGGAGATGGGAGAACCTTCTAGAAGGACAACTATATCTGCAGCACTCCACCAATCAGGCCTTTATGGTAGAATGGCCAGACGGAAGCCGCTCCTCAGTAAAAGACACATGACAGCCTGCTTGGAGTTTGCCAAAAGACATGAAAAACAAGATTCTCTGGTCTTTGTCCTGAATACCAAGCATCACCTCTGGAGGAAACCAGGCATCGCTCATTACCTGGTCAATACCATACCCATTGTGAAGCATGGTGGTGGCAGCATCATGGTGTGGGGATGTTTGCAGCGGCAGGAACTGGGAGACTAGTCAGGATTGAGGGAAAGATGAATGGCACAAAGTACAGAGAAATCCTTGATAAAAACCTGCTCCTGAGCGTTCTGGACCTCAAACTGCGGTGGAGGTTCACTATTCAACAGGACAACGACCCTAAGCACACAGCCAATACAATGCAGGAGTGGCTTCCTGACAAGTCTGTGAATGCCTTTGAGTGGCCCAGCCAGAGCCCGAACTTGAACCCGATCGAACATCTCTAAAGGGAACTGTAAATAGCTGTGCATCAACACTTCCCATCCAAACTGACAGAGCTTGACAGAATCTGCAGAGAAGAATGGGAGAAATTACCCAAATACAGGTGTGCCAAGCTTGTAACATCATACCCAAGAAGACTTGAGGCTGTAATCGCTACCAAAGGTACCTCAACAAAGTACTGAGTAAAGGGTCTGAATATTTATGTAAATGTGATATTTCAGTCATTTCTTTTTGATTACTTTGCAAAAATTTCTAAACACCTGTTTTCACTTTTTTATTATGGGGTATTGTGTGTAGATGATGATAATAAAAAAGAATATAATCTAAGTTAGGATAAGGTGACAACGTAACAAAATGTGGAAAAAAATGAAGGGGTCTGAATAATTTCTGAATGCACTGTGCATTTTAATTGCCCAGTTAAATGCAGCTCCAAAAACACTCAAGAAGCCAGAAATAATCCAGAAAAAAACAACCCATTTGATGCCCACCTCATGGATGCATCTAAATATTCACTCATGGCACTGATAATGTGTATACATTGTAACTGTCAGCATCTTTATGTGGCAACTATGTGCATACCTTGTGTATGCAAGCAATGAATTTCACTGTGGCTTGTCACATGTGACAATAAATGATTCATTCATTCAAATCATGTTAATTGCAGACACACAGATTACAAGAACTATGGCAATTTGAATCATGTTCTGCACTGAAATTGTAGATCATAACAACCCTCACAACAAAACAAGAAAGGACCATCCTTGCTTCTCCTCCACTAACTCATCTTCTTCCTCATCCAGCTGCACAGATTCAGGAAAGGGCTGTATTCAGATCACCAACAACTGTGCAGGAGGCAACAAGCCTCCATCAATGGGGGTCTATGGGGGTCTATCATTGGCAACTGTCTCCCGGCCATTCAGGACATTTTCCACCAGAGATGTCTGCAGAAAACACACAGCATCATCAAGGACCACAACCACCCAGCACACATATTGCTCTCCTTGTCGTCAGGCAGACAATACAGGAGCATGGTTGCACGCACCACTAGATTTAAGAACAGTTTTTATCATAATGCCATCAGGTTTCTGAACTCATAAACACATCATATATGTTGATTATTTTATTTATTATTGTCTTTTACCTACCAATGTCACTTTTATTGTATCTTTTTTTTAAATCTTAATTTTATCCTTGTAATATCACTGCTGAGGTGACCCGTTGTCAAAAACATTTCATTGTACCATTAACCCTGTGTTAACCTACAAATGACAAATAAAACTGAACTGAACTGAACTGAAGTACTGAATAAAAACGCTGCAATTCCATGCTGTGGTTTATACAAGGAGAATGGGATAAATGCATGTCTTGAAAAGAGAGAGAAAATCTCCTTTGTGGTGGACAGCACACTGGGAGATATTACAATTAGATGCAGTGCCAGTTGGAGACCTTCATAATTACAGGCAGTGTTGAATGAGGATTGACATCACTAATTGGCTATTCTGCATACATCCGGTCTGAGCACCCAATGCGTGATGACCACAATAACTAATTTGCCCACTGCTGTGAATCATGCACGCATTGCACACTCTGAGCACATGCACGAAACTGGAAGCAAATTGACACTTGTAACATTGAGAAAAACAGCACAATGTAGCATAGTTTTATACCGTTTAATTTTATGACTGCTGCAAAATATCACAAAAACATATGCTGACCAATAATAGGAGCTAGTCTGCCACTTTCCGACTCCTGGTCAAAGCGTTATAGTCATAGAGTGATACATTGTGCAAAACATGCTCTTTGGCCCAACTTACCCACAATGACCAACATGTCCCATCTATGCTAGTCCCACCTGCCTGTGTTTGGCCCATATCCCTTTAAACCTATCCTATCCATCCATGAATCTGTCCAAATGTTTCTTAAATGTTGCGATACTACCTGGCACAACTACTTTCTCCGAAAGCTTGCTTCATGCACCCACTACCATCTGTGTGAAAAAGCTACCCCTTATGTTCATCTTAAATCTTTCCCCCCTCACCTTAAACCTATGTCTTTGGGTTTCTGCACCTTAAACGTATGTTCTCTGGTTCTTGTAAGTTATGACTCTTCAAATAGTCCTCCAAATATATATTAAAAGGGATAAACGTTCTTGCCTCTATTAACCTTTTAGGTACTGAGTTTAAGACCACCATTAACTTTGGGTTAGAAAAACACAGTTCTCCACCCTCCTCTGACAAGCAACACATTCCCTTTCCTTATTACAGTGCCCTCCATAATGTTTGGGACTAAGACCCATCATTTATTTATTTGCCTCTGTACTCCACAATTTGAGATTTGTAAAGAAAAAAATCACATGATGTTCAAGTGCACATTGTCAGATTTTAATAAGGGCCATTTTTATACATTTTCGTTTCAGCATGTAGAAATTACAGCTGCATTGCCCCTCCATTTCAGGGCATCATAATGTTTGGGACATTGGCTTCACGGGTGTTTGAACTGCTCAGGTGTGTTTAATTGCCTCCTTTTTGCAAGTATAAGATATCTTTCAGCAACTAGTCTTCCCTCCAGTCTTTCCATCAAATTTGGAAGCCTTTATTGCTGTTTATCAATATAGGGACAAAGTTATGCCAATGAAAGTTAACAAAGCCATTATGAGACTGAGAAATAATTCTCAAAACTGTTAGAGACGTCAGCCAAACCTTAGGCTTAACAAAATCAATTGTTTGGAACATCATTAAGAAGAAAAAGAGCACTGGTGAACTTACTATTTGTAAATAGTAAATTCAACTGATGACAGAAGAATTCTCTCTATAATAAAGAAAAATCGCCAAACACCTGTCCGACAGATCAGAAACACTTTTCAGGATTCAGGTGTAGATTTGTCAATGACCACTGTCCACAGAAGACTTCATGAACAGAAATACAGAGGCTACACTGCAAGATGCAAACCACTGGTTAGCTGCAAAACTAAAATGGCCAGGTTACAGTTTGCCCAAGAAGTACTACAAAGGGCAACCACAGTTCTGGAAAAAGGTCTTGAGGACAGATGAGATGAAGATTAGCTAATATCAGAGTGATGGCAAGAGCAAAGTATGGAGGAGAGAAGGAACTGCCCAAAATCCAAAGCATACCACCTCATCTGTGAAACACGGTGATGGGGGGTGTTATGGCTTGGGCATGTATAACTGCTGAAGGAATGGACTCACTTATCTTCATTGATGTTACAACTGCTGATGATAGTAGCATAATGAATTCTGAAGTATATAGTCCTACCTGCTCAAGTTCAAACAAATGCCTCAAAACTTATCGGTCGGCAGTTCATTCTACAGCAAGACAATGATCCCAAACATACTGCTAAAGCAACAAAGGAGTTTTTCAAAGCTAAAAAATAGTCAATTCTTGAGTAGCCAAGTCAATCACCAGACCTGAACCTAATTGAGCATGCCTTTTATAATGCTGTAGAGAAAACTGATGGGGACTAGCCCCCAAAACAAGCATAAGCTAAAGATGGCTGCAGTACAGGCCTGGCAGAGCATCACCAGAGAAAACACCCAGCAACTGGTGATGTCCATGAATCACGGACTTCAAGCAGTTATTGCATGCAAAGGATATGCAACAAAATACTAAGCATGACTACTTTTATTTACATGACGTTGCTGTGTCCCAAATATTATGGTGCCCTGAAATGGGGGGACTGCTGTAGTTTCTACATGGTGAAACCAAAATGTATAAAAATGGCCTTTATTAAAATCTGATAATGTGCACTTGAACCATATGTGATTTTTTTCTATTACAAATCTCAAATTGTGCAGTACGGAGGCAAATAAAGAAATGATGGGTCTTTATCCCAAACATTATGGAGGGCACTGTAAATGACCACTTTGCTTCTGAAAATATGCCCTTCTTGCTCGAAGAAAACACCTGCAGGACAATTAGTCTCTCCTAATAACTATAATTCTCGAACCTTGGCAAAATGTTTATTAATCTGTGATGAATCTGCTGGAGCATCACAAGTACCGTGAAGGCTCAGCAGTAGATGCCACTTGCGACGTCGGCCAACATCGGTTTTGGCTGAAGATAGACATAAAATGTTGGAGTAACTCAGCGGAATAGGCAGCATCTCTGGAGAGAAGGGATGGGTGATGTTTCGGGTTGAGACCTTTCTTCAAACTGAGGGTTGGAGACTCGATTCAGACTCGGTTTTGACTACTGGGATTACTGCAAGGATACCCATGAGGGCACAGAACATAAGAACCAGAAGCTGAGTAAGCCATTGCCCACTCATGCTTGAACGATTATTCAATAAGATCAATAAGATCGGGCTGATATTTTACTTGTATCTATACCATATTCCTTATTTCCCATAATTTCTAAAAAATATATTAATCTGATATCTTGAATATACCTGGTTGCTGAACTTCCACAAACCTTTCCAATAGTCAATTCCAAAGATTCAACATCATTTGAGTGAACAAATTTCACCTCATGTTGAGAATTGAATGGTCAATTTCTTATTCTGAAACTGTGAACATTGATGAGGCCACACTTGGAGTACTGTGTTCAACTTGGGTCACCTTGTTATTATAGGAAGATCTAATTAAGCTGGAAAGAGTGTAAAGAAGATTGTTGATGATTTTGCCAGCACTTGAGGGCCTGAGCTTTCAAGGGAAAGTTTTCGCAGGCTAGGACTTCGTCCTTGCAGTGCAGGAGGCTGACGAGTAATCTGATAGAGGTGTATAAAACCATGAGCAGCATAGATAGGATGAATGCAGAAATAGGAAGAATTACTCAAAGTTGGGAAATCAAGAACCTGAGGACCTCTGTTTAATCTGTGAGGGGCAAGACTTAATAGGAACTGAGAGGCAACTTTTTCACTCAAATTGCAATGGGTATATGAAACAAGCTGCTAGAGGTGGTAGTTGAGGCAGATACTCTAACAATATTTAGTAGAGACTTGGACAGGCACATGGATAGGAAATGTTACAAGGATATGCGTAAAATGTAGGCACAGGGGGCTATCTTATATTGGGCATTTTGATCAACATGAAAGAGTTAGACAATAGACAATAGACAATTGACAATAGGTGCAGGAGTAGGCCATTCGGCCCTTTGAGCCAGCACCGCCATTCAAAATGATCATGGCTGATCATCCCCAATCAGTACCCCGTTCCTGCCTTCTTCCCATATCCCCTGACTGCTATTTTTAAGAGCCCTATCTAGCTCTCTTGAAAGCATCCAGAGAACCTGCCTCCACCACCCCCTGAGGCAGAGAATCGCCACTCTCTGTGAAAAGAGTTGGGTTGAAGGGCCGTTTTCAATGGCATATGAATGTATGACTTCTCAGTTTTATGCAGATTAATTATAATAAATAATAACAACATTCTTTTGGACAATGTAGAAACAGTTCTCACTGGAGAATGTACAAAATCCCACTCTTCCAGCTTCAAGGTTTTCTGAAAATGTCTAAACCGTCCTTCAAGCATTCTTCAAGGGGGCAGATTATTATCTCAATGGGGTTAGGTTAGGTAAGGGGGAGGTGCAGCGAGACCTGGGCGTCCTTGTACACCAGTCATTGAAAGTTGGCGTCCAGGCACAGCATGCAGTGAAGAAAGCTAATAAAAGCTGGAGGGGCGCACTGTCTTCAGGGCCGATAGAACAGCAGAGGACTCCGGTAAGACCAAGGGCGGCGGACTGTGCATTTATGTGAATAACTCATGGTGTACAGATGCTGTCAGGATTGGTAGTCACTGCTCTGCTGACCTGGAATACCTGATGATAAAGTGCAGGCCCTTCTATCTGCCTAGGGAATTTACATCGATTGTTATCACTGCAGTCTATGTACCCCCAGACGCTAATGCCAGGCTAGCAATGGAAGAGCTGCAAGCTGCTATCAGCAGACAACTAACTGCACACCCAGAGGGGGCTTTTTTTGTTGCAGGTGATTTTAACCACTCCAACCTTAAAACTGTACTCCCCAGATTCCACCAACATGTCTCCTGCCCAACCAGAGGAAACAAGACTCTGGACCTAGTATTCACCAATATTACTGAAGCATACAAAGCCCTCCCCCTCCCCCACCTGGGACAGTCCGACCACCTCTCTCTCTTCCTGCTCCCCAAATACACACCTCTGATCAGACGTGTGAAACCTTCCGTGAGGACTGTGAAGGTCTGGCCTGAGGGGGCTGTCTCTGTCTTATAGGAACAGTTTCAGCAAACAGACTGGAGGCTGTTTGCCACCCAGGCCACCTTCAACTCCCAAGTGGACATCAACTCATACACCTCAACCGTTCTGGACTATATAAAATTCTGCACGGTCAACGTCACTACCCACAAAGAGATAAAGACCTTCCCTAACCAGAAGCCATGGATGAGCAGGGAGGTCAGACGCCTGCTGAAGGCTCGCGACGCCGCTTTTAAATCTGGCGATGCTGAGGGATACAGCTCATCCAGGGCCAATCTGAAAAAGGGAATTAGGAATGCTAAACTCAATCACAAACGGCGGATCGAGGAGCATTTCCGAAATAACTCTGACCCAGGCGCATGTGGCAAGGAATAAAATCCATTGCCGATTACCATAAAGTTAACACTCCCCCCCCCAGACAATGCCTTCCTTCCTGACGAGCTAAACCATTTCTACGCCCGCTTCGACCGGGACAACAAAACTCCAGCCATCAAAGTTGCTCCACCGCCGCATGAACAACCCCTCAGTCTCTCCACCTCTGCTGTACAAGATGCACTGAGCAAGGTGAATGAGCACAAAGCTGCCGGCCCCGATGGCATCCCCGGGCGGGTGCTCAGGGCATGTGCTGGACAACTATCCCTGGTCCTCACTGACATTTTCAATCTGTCACTGGCCCAAGGTGTCGTCCCCACTTGCCTCAAGACATCTACCATTGTGCCAGTGCCCAAACAATCAGCGACAGGGACTCAACGATTTCCGGCCAGTGGCACTCACCCCTGTCATCGCCAAGTGCTTCGAGCGGCTGATCTTGGCTCACCTCAAAGCCAGCCTCCCCCCCACACTGGACCCCCATCAGTTTGCCTACCGGACCAATAGGTCAACAGAGGACGCCATATCGGCGGCCCTACAGTCTGCCCTGACCCACCTGGACAGCAATAACACCTACATCAGGCTGCTGTTCATTGACTTCATACCCGCTAGCTTGATCACCAAACTCAGCGGTCTTGGCATCTCCACTTCCCTCTGCAATTGGACACTGGATTTCCTCACTAACAGACCTCAGTCTGTTAGGATCAACAACCTCACCTCCTCCACTAACATAAGGGCTGTGTGCTCAGTCCTCTCCTCTACTCTCTCTTCACCCATGACTGCATCCCTAAGTTTAGCTCCAACACCATCATAAAATTTGCTGACGACACCACGGTGGTAGGACTGATCAGCGACAACGACGAGTCAGCCTACAGGGAGAAGGTCCAGCACCTGACAACCTGGTGTGCCAATAACAACCTCGTCCTCAACTCCCAGAAGACGAAGGAGATCATTGTCGACTTCAGAAAGAACAGAGGGGGCAGACACACCCCCATCCATATAAACGGGACTGAGGTGGAGCGGGTCTCCAACTACAAATTCCTCGGGGTACACATCTCGGAGGATCTGTCCTGGTCCCTCAACACCTCCAAGCTGATCAAAAAGGTGCAGCAGCGCCTTTACTTCCTGAGGAGGCTCAAAAAAGCCCACCTGTCCACCCAGATCCTGACCAACCTTTACCGCTGTACCATTGAAAGCATCCTGACCACCTGCTTTACGGTATGGTACAACAGTTGCACCGTAGCAGATAGGAAGGCACTACAATGGGTGGTGAAAACCGCCCAGTACATCATCGGTGCCCCGCTCCCTGCCTTGGATGCCCTCCACCGAAAACGGTGTCTGTCACGGGCTGGGAAGATCATCAAGGACCCCTCCCACCCTAACCATGGACTGTTTGCCCTCCTACCATCGGGGAGGCGGTACAGGAGCCTCAGGCCCCGCACCAGCAGGATGAGGAGTAGCTTCTACAATAACACCATTGCACTGCTGAACTCGGAGTCCCGCCGATAGATTCCCACATCTGTATTTATTTATCTGTATTTATCTAAACATTGCTATCACTACGTACTGACACTAAACTGCATTTCATTGTACCCATACTTGTATCTGTGCAATGACATTACATTTGAATTGAATTGAATTGAATAACAAGAGGATTTCAGTATAGGAGTAACGATGTTATTCTACAGTTGTATAGGGCTCTGGTGAGACCACATCTGGAGTATTGTGTACAGTTTTGGTCTCCTAATTTGAGGAAGGACATCCTTGTGATTGAGGCAGTGCAGCGTAGGTTCACAAGATTAATCCCTGGGATGGCGGGACTGACATATGAGGAAAGATTGAAAAGACTAGGCTTGTAATCACTGGAGAATAGAAGGATGAGGGGGATCTTACAGAAACATATAAAATTATAAAAAGTTTGGACAAGCTAGATGCAGGAAAATGTTTCCCCAATGTTGGGTGAGTCTAGAACCAGGGGTCACAGTCTTAGAATAAAGGGGAGGTCATTTAAGGCTGAGGTGGGAAAAAACGTTTTCACCCAGAGAGTTGTGAATTTATGGAATTTCCTGCCACAGAGGGCTGTGGAGGCCAAGTCACTGGATGGATTTAAGAGAGAGTTAGATAGAACTCTAGGGGCTAGTGGAGTCAAGGGATATGGGGAGAAGGCAGGCACGGGTTATTGATAGGGAACGATCAGCCATGAAAAGGGCCGAATGGCATCCTCCTGCACATATTTTCTATGTTTCTATGTTTTAATGCTACATGAGATACCATTACTTGGTATATTCCTGTGAAGAGAGTTTTCTTTATAATTCATCGGTGTGGTATTTTTAAACAAAGGTACAGAGTCTAGCAAGTGTGATGTTTTAAGATGCTCAGTTGTCTATGTCCATTAAGTTTAATTTACCTGAAGTATAGTTGGCAAAGTTGCACTTTAAATTCATAAAAATCAAAGAACAGGATTATTAATTTTAATGCCATGAAAACTAAACCATTGCATTAATAAATGTAAAGAATGTGAAATGATCCACTTTTAATGTACTGAGTTATTTACACAGACACATTGAACTTTATCATGATCAGTTGCCATACCCTGCAGAATTTAGAAACACAAATTTTCGTTAAAAGAGGAAGAATTTAAACAAATCACTGAAATAATTTAAAAGCCTCAAAAATCATATAATTTTACATGGACTTGCAGGGAATGGAATAATATGGGTTATGTGCAGGCAGAGAGGATTAGTTTAACTTGGCATTATGCTTGGCATGCAATTGGAACCTCAAGATCACTGAATGGAGATAGAAACATAGAAAAATATAAAATAGTTGCAGGAGGAGGCCATTTGGCCCTTCAAGCCAGCACCGCCATTCATTGTGGCTATGGCTGATCATCCACAATCAGTAACCCGTGCCTGCCTTCTCCCCATATCCCTTGATTCCGCTAGACCCTAGAGCTCTATCTAACTGTCTTTTAAATTCATCCAGTGAATTGGCCTCTACTGCCTTCTGTGGCAGAGAATTCCACAAATTCACAACTCTCTGAATTGTGAACATAAAGTGCAGTGAATTATTGGTTCATCTGGAAGGCATGTTGTGTCAAGTTATCTTCTGACAGAAAGCCAGATATGCGGTAAATGGGTTAAGTAATGTAAAGACCTCATCATTTATTTTATTGTTTTATGGGATGTGACCATCACTGCCAAGCCAGCATTTGTTACTCATCCAATTTAATCTCAGAAAAAGTTAATTTCAAAGGCAGTTAAGAATTAATCATATCATCGTGAGTACAGGGTCTTGATTATAAATTTGTTAAGGAATCCACGACAGTAAATGTACATAGGAAATCTTTCTTTGTTTTGGGGCAACTGAATTGTCCGATCACACCTGTTATTAAAGCTGTTAATTGGATATTAATAGCAGCAAAATGTTAGCAATATTTAGCAATGCAATGGCCCTTCAATGAAATTTTAACAAGGTAATGTCTTCATTTATATATGCTTCATGGAAGTTGAAACTAAATAAAATTCTTCTTTATTAGTTGAGATTTTGAGCTTCCACAATTTAACTAAAATGTACTAAATGGCACCTCCTCATTTTACTTGAACTCATAAAGCAAAATATTATCAATGCTGAAAATATGAAACAAAACATATCAGAATGGTTATCAGTCAGGCAGCTTCCACAGATAAAATGAATGTTTCAGGATTGCAAATGTTATCAAATTGGAACGATTCTGTTTCTCTTTCTACAGAGGTGGCACAGTGGCACAGTTGTAGAGTTGCAGCCATATAGTGCCAAAGACCCGGCTTCAATCTTTACTACGGGTGCTGTCTGTATGAGTTCTCTCTGCGACAAGGTGGGTTTTCTCTGGGGGCTCCAGTTTCACACACACTCCAAAGATGTATAGGTTTGTGAGTTAATTGGCTTCTGTAAATTCTAAAGGCGGTGTGATCGGCTCGAACATTCAAGTAGAGTTTATTGTAACTTCGCAAACACAGTGAGGCACAGTAAAATTCTTGCTTACAGAAGCATCACAGGCACATGAACACACTCACACAATAAAAAATACATCTAAATTATATGTATACTACAAGTTGTTTCAAGAACCTGGCAATCGGTGGAAACTTCCTAAAACTGGTGCTTCTGTACCTCCAGCATGATGGTAGCAGTGAAAAGGGGGTGTGGCCCGGATGGTTTGGGCCATTGGAGCAATGCCACTTTCCTCATGCAGATGCTTTTAATCTTTTATGATTTAATTTTGTTTTTTGTTTTTTCCTTGTACACCCACTTAATTATCTATTATCAATTCAAATTGGCCAAGAGATAAGTTATCCGGCAAACACTTTCTGATACTGTATTTCAAGTGTTACCACAAAATAGATTTAGGGAAGTGGCAATGTTCAACCAATCCCACTTCTCATAAATCGAACAGATCTCTTGCAATGAATGTGTGTTTAGCTCACATCCTGTTCTTTTTCCTTTGGTGGCTTAGATAATATATTTGCTCAGTTAAAAATGTGGAGGGCGTGCATTTGGACTGAAGGTCAGAGGTTCATATTTCTGAACATATGAAAAATTAATGGAGACCGATTTTAAAAAGGTTCCCTATTTCGGTCTCCATGATGTGTGACCAGCTCCTTTATGTTACCGTGCATGCGCAATGGAGGCATGTTCTTCTTCTGCATTAATACTCAGGGCCATTTGCAGTGAGATGGAGGTGTGATGGAAATCTCAGGCGTACAATGTGCCTGCAAATGTGCAAGATGGGATGCCATGAAGACCCAAAAAGCCTGAAAGATCTGGATGTGCTGCAGAGAAAGACACTGGGTTTCAGGGAGTGAGTTGAGCAAGTGGATCAATTTTGAATTGGTCTCACCAATAGCTGATATGGACATGATTGGATGAGTGACCTATTTCTGCACTGTAAACCTTTGTGGTCTTCGATAACTCTAATCCCTTCTAGTTCAACCAATGGCAACCATGTCACATAGACTTTTAGTGAAAATCTTTGATTGAAACCAAGTTTTGAAATATATGTAAATTAATTGTATATCCTTTGTGCCCATTATGATTCAACTTTTGAGCTTGAATTCAATCATAATCAGTCCACCTATTGTCTGATAGATTGCAATAAATGAGTTAAGTAATGTGCCCTTGTTCATGTTTAATTTTATTCATTTATGGGGTGAGCATCAGTCTGGGGAATTTATTACCCTTCCTTGTAGCTCTTTGAACTGAGAAGGCTGCAGGTCACTTCAAGGGCACCTAAGAATCGTATGACCACAGCCGCACCCGCCTCACCTTGCATCGCCGCCGGACCGGGGCTCCCCGAACACGGCCGCCGCACCGCACCCCACTCATCTCGCCGCCTCACCGATCGGACCGACCACCCGCCCACCGGGACCTCCAACGCATCGCCCGCCGACCCCGACTCTACTGCCCGTGGACTCCTACCTTCGGGTCCGCCGACCCACGACACTCCACCGCCCTCCAGCAGCCCGCAGCCGTTGCCTCACCTGCAGACTGGACTCTGCAGTGGGCCTGAAGCCTCCACATTGCTAACTCCTCCCACCACTCTGTCTTTAACGGCACTGGGTCCTGGTGCCCGTCTCCCCAGCCCCAGTAACCTTAGTGGCTATTCCACTGGGTCTTCCCCATCCCCCCCCCTACCATGTAACCCCTGCTCTTCCCACCCACACCACAGCCCCCATACCCCCCCACCGCCTGACCACCCTCCACCCCCCCACCACACAACGCTTCGTCCTCAGTCCACTCACCTGCCTTCCTCCGGCCACAACCCCCATCCTTGCCGCGTGCTCACCATCCCCCCGGACCTCCCCCTCTCCGACATCGAACGGTCTGTCCTCAGCAGAGGTCTCACCTTTGTCCCCCTCCGTCCCCACCTCAATGAGTTCCACGCCCACCACGACTTGGAGCTCTTCTACCGTCGCCTCCGCCTAACAGCGTTCTTCCACGGGAAGAAGCCCTCGCCCCCCCACTGATGATCCCTTTTCCTGTCTCCCACGTACCGCCTCCACTTGGACCCCCCCTCGTAGCCTTCCGGCTGTAGAACTATTTATCCAGAACTGCCGTCGGGACATCAACCGCCTCGACTTCTCCACCCCCCTGTCTCACTCCAATCTCTCCAGCCCTGAACGTACTGCCATCGACTCACTCCGTAACAACCCAGACTGGGTTATCAAACCCGCCGACAAGGGAGGTGCCGTGGTAGTCTGGCGCGTCGATCTCTACAAAGCGGAGGCCGCGCGCCAACTCTCGGACACCTCCTCCTACTTACCCCTGGACCATGACCCCACTGACGAACACCAGGCCACCATCTCGAGCACCATAACCGACTTCATCAGCTCCAGCTCCCTACCCCCCCGAGCCTCCGACCTCATCGTTTCCCAGCCCCGCACGGCCCGATTTTACCTTCTCCCCAAAATCCACAAACCCGACTGCCCTGGCAGACCCATTGTCTCTGCCTGTTCGTGCCCCACCGAACACATTTCCACATACCTTGAGGCCATCCTATCCCCCTTTGTTAATTCCCTCCCCACCTATGTTCAAGACACCTCAGACACTCTCCGTCGGCTCCGTGCATTCCATTCTCCAGGCCCCCATCCTCTCATCTTTACCATGGACGTCCAGTCACTCTACACCTCCATCCCCCACCAGGACGGTCTCAAAGCCCTCCGGTTCTTCCTCGACCAGAGGAGCAACCCATACCCATCCACTGACACCCTCCTCCGCCTAGCAGAGTTGGTCCTCACCCTCAATAACTTCTCTTTTGATTCCTCCCATTTCCTCCAAACACAAGGCGTAGCTATGGGCACACGCATGGGCCCCAGCTACGCTTGCCTCTTTGTTGGGTACGTCGAACAATCCTTGTTCTCGGCGTACCAGGGCCCCATCCCCGACCTCTACCTCCGTTACATCGACGACTGCTTTGGTGTCACCTCCTGCACCCACACACAACTGACTGACTTCATTCATTTCACCACCAACTTCCATCCGGCACTCAAATACACTTGGACAATTTCCGACACTTCCCTACCATTCCTTGACCTCACCATCTCTATTGCAGGTGATACGCTCCTGACCGACATCCACTACAAACCTACTGACTCCCACAGCTACCTGGACTACTCTTCCTCCCACCCTGCTTCCTGTAAGGACTCCATCCCCTATTCGCAATTCCTCCGTCTACGCCGCATCTGCTCCCAGGATGAGGTGTTCCACACCAGGTCATCACAAATGGCCTCATTCTTCAGAGAACGGGGATTCCCCTCCCCCACTATTGATGAGGCTCGCACCAGGGTCTCCTCCATACCCCGCAACACTGCCCTCGCTCCCCATTCCCCCACTCGCAAACAGGGCAGAGTCCCCCTGGTCCTCACCTTTCACCCCACCAGCCGGCAAATACAACATATAGTCCTCCGCCAGTTTCGCCACCTCCAACGTGACCCCTCCACCCGCCACATCTTCCCATCTCCCCCCCTGTCTGCCTTCCGCAAAGACCGCTCCCTCCGCAACTCCCTTGTCAATTCTTCCCTCCCCTCCCACTCTACCCCTTCCCCGGGCACTTTCCCTTGGAACCGCAAGAAATGCAACACTTGTCCCTTCACCTCCCCCCTCCACTCCTTTCAGGGACCCAAGCAGTCCTTCCAGGTCCGACAGAGGTTCACCTGCACCTCCTCCAACCTCATCTACTGCATCCGCTGCTCCAGATGCCAGATGATCTATATCGGTGAGACCAAGCGGAGGCTTGGCGATCGCTTCGCCGAACACCTCCGCTCGGTCCGCAATAACCAACCCGACCTCCCGGTGGCTCAGCACTTCAACTCCCCCTCCCATTCCACATCCGACCTCTCGGTCCTGGGCCTCCTCCACGGCCAGAGTGAGCAACACCGCAAGCTGGAGGAACAGCACCTCATATTCCGCTTGGGGAGTCTGCATCCTTTGGGCTTGAATGTTGAATTTTCTCAATTCTGTTAACCCCTGCTGTCTCCTCCCCTTCCCACCTCTCCCCCAGCCCTCGGGCCCTGGCATTCCCTCTATCTCTATCTCCCTCCCCCACCCCAGTCGCACCAGCTTCTCATTTTCACACCACACACAGCTTACAATGGCTTGTTCCCTTTATCACCGATACTTTTTTGCATATCTTTCACTCATTGTTCCTTATCTCTCCACATCACCGTCTATATCTCTCGTTTCCCTGATCCCTGACCAGTCTGAAGAAGGGTCTCGACCCGAAACGTCGCCTATCTCCTTCGCTCCTTAGATGCTGCTGCACCCGCTGAGTTTCTCCAGCTTTTTGTGTACCCTAAGAATCAAGTATATTGCTGTGTGCGCATAGTCATGTTCAGTCCAACCTACATGAGGGTTGCACATTTCATTCCCATAAGAACAAAATGTTTAAAAAAATCACACAGGTGATTTCATGTTCATCATAATGGAGACCATTTTTTCATTCCAGATATAATGAACTGAATTTCATTTCAAATCTGTTGTGATGGGATTTAAACCGCTTTCCTTTGATCTTCAATCCTGGCCTCTAGCTTGCTACTCAATCATTATACTACCGTACATGATCAACTCCAATCATTTAATACGGCTTTTAGAAAGTTTTTTTTTGTTCAGCTGGAAATCACCAAGAGAAAATCAGAAGCTAGGCATTAAAACTCTGGCTTGGTTCAGTTAATCACACTTCCTTTCTCTTTTTCTGCAAAGATAAATATTTGCAGACCCACAAAAAAGATGAATATTCAGAAAAAAGATTATCTCTGAGATTCACAGTGCCTGACCTGCTGAATAATCACAACATTTTCTAATTATATTTTAAATTTCCAATACCCACAGAATTGTACTTTCATTTTTATGTTTAGCCATGTCAAGGCAATTCTTGAGATCTCGTACTATGCTTTTAGGATATTTCCATTGTGAATATATGCTGATATTTGTCCAATATTAGAGATTTTATGAGAGTTATATTAAGAGGGAAGATGGATTTATCTTCCTTAAAACAATGTCACTTTATGGAATCTATATGAATGCTAATTTCTGAAGCCCAATTGAAAAAAATATATATATATATGATGTAGATACAAAATGTGTAAAAAACTCAGTGGGTGAGGCAGCATCTCTGTAGAGAAGCAATGGGCGACGTTTCGGGTCGAGACCCTTCTTCAGGCTAATGTCAGGGGAGGGAGTGGGACTATATATAAATATTTTATATATATATATATATATATATATATATATATATATATATACCATACAATTACCTTGTTGAAATTTGTTGTTTCTTGATATCAGGCAACCAATCCTCCTGACCAAATTGCAGAAATTCGAAACTTCAGCTGTCTTTGCACAACAAATCGGAGCTGAACCTTAGTGTTCTATTAAAGTCATTTTACACTATTAGATGTATCACCTCTGGATGAAACGTTAAACCAGGATACAATTTCATCATGGGAAGGGATTCGACTCTGCACTTCGATTTGTGCAGTTAGTTGGCTAGAACGATTGAATGGCAGCATTTACAATTATCATGTTGGTAAAAAAGGTACTCCAGCTATTTATTACAGCCTTAACTTTCTGTGCTGAGCTAAATGGAAAAGTAACAAGCTAGTGCAGCAACTTCTTGAAACACACAAGGAGGCTAAAGGTGAGGTGCTATTTTTGCTAAGTAAACAACTACTGTGCGAATCGCCCAACAACTTGTGACAAATTTGCAAGATGCCAGATTGCCACATGCAATTTTTTCAGAGAGTTTCAATCCATGATTAATTAATAATAGTATAGGAAATAAAGCTAAAGTTAGAAAATGATTAAAGATACAGTATAATGCATTCAAATTGAATAAATAAGCCACTAATAGGTTACCAACAGGAGGGAGAAACAGGCAATTCCTGTTGCTCCTTAAAAGCGAATTGTATCCCTTGGGTGCTTAGACCTTGAAAATTGGATTTGCACGTCATATAATAATATTAAATTCAACCCGATAAATAATAGTGTATAAATAAATCACACTTCCTTTCCCTTGTGGTCTTGCATATAACATAGAAGTATCAAAAAATAACTGGGGTGTAGGCATTAAATATTCAAGAATCATCTCATGTATTTGTATCTGACATCTCTGTGCTGTTCACTGAAAATGCTTCACTGCTGTAAGTTGACTTGTGCGCATTTGTACGCTGATAGGCTGCTCAGTACTAGCATATTTAAACAGCTTCATTTTTCCTATCTGGGTCACTTCAGCCACAGTGCAATTGATTCGGTTGGCCCAAAGGATTTTGTCAGAAATCTCGATTGAAAATGGCACAGGTTTACTTAACGTAGTAACATAGAAACATATCTCTCACAGGCTGAAAGAGAACAATCTGACATTCATGATAGATCAATTTAATGTTCTCAATGTTTTCCATAAATAGAGACTGTATGCCAATTTCCAGACTTCCCCCACCCCTGCACCAGTACCTCACACTATCAAGCTTGTCTTTGTACAAATCTAGTGTGAAGGGGAAATTCAGAGTTCACTGTATTCCTGAACATTATCTCTAACCTGATTTGGTGTAGTCTGCGTTGAGTCAGGTGACATAACACATTATTCTATTGCTTATAATGTATTTTACCACTATGGTTTCTTATTTCTGACACATGGTATCTGCAAAATGTATTAAATTGAGCTTTAAGGTAAAATGGCCATTTTGTAGTTGCACATGTTGTCCTTTCTGTGAGCGTTTATCCATATTTATCCCTCACTTTCCGGAATCCTCATTATGGAATCAAAGGATATGGGGAAAAAGCAGGAATGGGCTACTGATTTTGCATAATCAACCATGATCATATTGCATGGCGCTGGCTTGAAGGGCCGGAAGGCCTATTCCTGCATGTAGTTTCTATGTTTCCTGCACCTCACCCAGATTTGCATCCACTTGTCCTCTCCCCCCTCCCCTAATCCCCTTCTACCTATGTTCCTTCCTCTGACTTCACCACCCCAACCACATCTGTCTTTGTCTCCTTATCTCACTTGTTTTTATCTTTTCATCTCTGGCCTTTGTTCAACCATCTCTTAATCAAAACACTCCTCACCTATATCCACCTATCATTTGACTGTCGTTGTAGTGCCCCTCCTCTCTTCCAGCTTTCACCCCCCCCCCCCAAGTCCAGGAGACCCCAACCCCTCCACCCCCCTCACCCCCTCCACCCCCCTCACCCCCTCACCCCCCTCACACTCTCCTCCCACCCCCTACCCCCCTCACCACAATCAGTCTGTAGAGGGGTCACAACACAAAACATCACATAACCATGTTCTCCAGAAAGGCTGCCTGGCCCATTGAGTTACTTCAACACTTTGGTCCTTGTATACCTTTACTCTCCTGGACCTTATCTCTTGTAATAAAATGTATACTGGTCAAATATTGTAATTCCATTTTACACCAACTATCAAATGCACATCTCTTCCCATGTTACCTCCTGCAAATATTGTACTTTTTTCACCTAATTTCAAAAATCATTCTGTTAATTTGACATTAATTATCAGACCTGACATTTCTTTATTTGTCCTCACCAATTCTGCATCATAAAATTCCAATATCCTGGCAGGGAGATTTGCAAAGGCTACTGGGGAGACTTTAAACTAGAAAGGCTGGGGGGAGGGACTCGGGTAGAGGGGGCTAGGGGTCAGGGTGTGGGTCAAGAGGCAGAGAAGGGAAGCACTCGGATCCAAAATGTAGGCGAAAAAGATGAAAAAGATAATAGACAGAGAATAAGGGATGATGGGTTTCTAAAATGTGTATATTTTAATGCTAGGAGCATTGTAAGAAAGGTGGATGAACTTAGAGCCTGGATTAACACCTGGAAATATGATGTTGTGGTAATCAGTGAAACATGGTTGCAGGAGGGCTGTGATTGGAAACTAAATATTCCAGGATTTCGTTGCTTCAGGTGTGATAGAATTGGAGGGACCAGAGGGGGAGGTGTTGCATTGCTTGTCAGAGAAGATATTACAGCAGTGCTTTGGCAGGATAGATTAGAGGGCTCGTCTAGGGAGGCAATTTGGGTGGAACTGAGAAGTGGGAACGGTGTAGCAACACTTTCAGGGGTGTATTATAAACCGCCAAATGGGGAGCGAGAACTGGAAGAGCAAATATGTAAGGAGATAGCAGATATTAGTAGTAAGCACAAGGTAGTGATTGTGGGAGATTTCAATTTTCCAAAAATAGACTGGGAAACACATTCTGTAAATGGGCTGGATGGTTTGGAGTTTGTAAAATGTGTGCAGGATAGTTTTTTTGCAGCAGTACATAGAGGTATCGACCAGAGAAGGGGCAGTGCTGGACCTCCTGTTAGGAAATGAGGCAGGTCAGGTGACGGAGCTATGCGTTGGTGAGCACTTCGGGACCAGTGATCACAATACCATTAGTTTCAATATAATTATGGAGAGAGTCAGAACTGGACCTAGGGTGGAGATTTTTGATTGGAGAAAGGCTAACTTTGAGGGAATGCGTAAGAATTTTAAAGGAGTGAATTGGGACACTTTGTTTCATGGGAAGGATGTAGAAAAGAAATGGAGGGCATTTAAAGGGGAAATTGTAAGAGTACAGAATCTTTATGTCCCTGTTAGATTGAAAGGAAATATTAAAAATTGGAAGCCATGGTTTTCAAGGGAAATTGGACACTTGTTTCGAAAAAAGAGAGATATCTACAATAATTATAGGAGGCATGGAGTAAATGAGGTGCTAGAGGTGTATAAAGAATGTAAAAAGAATCTTAAGAAAGAAATTAGGAAGGCTAAAAGAAGATATGAGGTTGCTTTGGCAAGAAAGGTGAAAGTAAACCCAAAGGGTTTCTACAGCTATATTAATAGCAAAAGGATGACGAGGGATAAAATTGGACCATTAGAGAACCAGAATGGACAGCTATCTGCAGAGCCAAAAGAGATGGGGGGGATATTGAACAATTTCTTTTCTTCGGTATTCACCAAAGAGAAGGATATTGAACTCTGTGAGTTAAGGGGAAAAAGTAGAGTAGCTATGGAAACTATGAGATTCAAAGAGGAGGAAGTACTGACACTTTTGAAAAATATAAAAGTGGATAAGTCTCCAGGTCCTGACAGGATATTCCCTAGGACATTGAGGGAAGTTAGTGTAAAAATAGCAGGAGCTATGACAAAAATATTTCAAGTGTCATTAGAAACGGGAATAGTGCCGGAGGATTGGCATACTGCGCATGTTGTTCAATTGTTTAAAAAGGGTTCAAAGAATAATCCTAGCAATTATAGACCTATTAGTTTGACGTCAGTGGTGGGCAAATTAATGGAAAGGATACTTAGAGATAATATATATAAGCATCTGGATAAACAAGGTCTGATCAGGAACAGTCAACATGGATTTGTGCCTGGAAGGTCATGTTTGACAAACCTTCTTGAATTTTTTGAAGCGGTAACTAGGGAAATTGATGAGGGTAAAGCAGTGGATGTTGTCTATATGGATTTCAGTAAGACCTTTGACAAGGTTCCACATGGAAGGTTGGTTAAGAAGGTTCAATCTTTGAGTGTTAATGGCGGAGTAGCAAGATGGATTCAACAGTGGCTGAATGGGAGATGTCAGAGAGTAATGGTGGATGGCTGTTTGTCAGGTTGAAAGCCGGTGACCAGTGGGGTGCCTCAGGGATCTGTGTTGGGTCCACTGTTGTTAAATGTCTTGCTTTTCCTCATTGTCATGTACATCAATGATCTGGATGATGGGGTGGAAAATTGGATAAGTACGTATGCAGATGATACTAAGATAGGTGGTGTTGTGGATAATGAAGTAGATTTTCAAAGTCTACAGAGAGATTTGGGCCATTTGGAAAAGTGGGCTGAAAGATGGCAGATGGAGTTTAATGCTGTTAAGTGTGAAGTGCTACATCTTGGCAGGACAAATCAAAATAGGACGTACATGGTAAATGGTAGGGAATTGAGGAATGCTGTGGAACAGAGGGATCTAGGAATAACTGTGCATAGTTCCCTGAAGGTGGAATCGCATGTAGATAGGATGGTAAAGAAAGCCTTTGGTGTGCTGGCCTTTATAAATCAGAGCATTGAATATAGGAGTAGGGAAGTAATGTTAAAATTGTACAAGGCATTGGTAAGACCAATTCTGGAGTATGGTGTACAATTTTGGTCGCCTAATTATAGGAAGGATGTCAACAAAATAGAGAGAGTACAGAGGAGATTTACTAGAATGTTGCCAGGGTTCTAGCAACTATGTTACAGAGAAAGGTTGAACAAGTTAGGTCTTTATTCTTTGTAGCGCAGAAGGTTAAGGGGGGACTTGATTGAAGACTTTGAAATGATGAAAGGGATCGACAGAGTTACGTGGATACATTTTTCCCATTGAGGGTAGGGAAGATTCAAACAAGAGGGCATGACATGAGAATTAAGGGACAGAAGTTTTGGGGTAACGTGAGGGGGAACTTCTTTACTCAGAGGGTTGTGGCTGTGTGGAATGAGCTTCCAGCAGAAGTGGTGGAGGCAGGATCGATTTTAACATTTAAGAGTAAAGTGGATAGGTATATGGACGTGAAGGGAATGGAGGGGTATGGTCTGAGTGCAGGTAGATGGGACTAGGGGAAAACAAATGGTCGGCACGGACTGGAAGGGCCGAGAGGGCCTGTTTCCGTGCTGTAATATTATATGGTTATATGGTTATATGGTTATCTATTTTCTTAGATTCTGCTCCAATTTCTTCCTATCATCCGTGACGATATTTCCCCTCTCCTCATCTTTCAGCTGACCATCTTTCCCATCCATGTTGGGAATCACGGAGAACAGGTTGCGCTTTTATTGTGAGTGGTGGTGGATTCTGTCAGAACATAACATTAGGGAAGGCAGCAGTATTCTGTCTGTTTAAACATTAAATGTCTTGCTTTTCCTCATTACATCACCGGCTTTTCCATGTTTTCCTTCCCCCTGTTTTTTTCTCATAATTTCAGGCCTGCATTGTTTACATCTGTTAATTAACTATTTAGCAAATGCTAATATCATTAGCAGATTGAAAATATGTGTTAGATCAATCAACAATATACTTTGTGTGGATGTGTGTGTGCGCGTTTGGTATGCGTGTGCGTGTGTATTTTCTATTCTCTCATCATCTGTAATATAAATACATCTGTGTCCTTAATTTTCCAATTTTGAAGTTGGCAAAGATCTTAAAACTGTTTTCTTTTTCACAGTTGATGATTGCTGGTACATGTATATTTTTATGGCTTTATTTGAAAGCGAAATATAGCAGATTATTTATGATTCAGGCTCAGCTCTAAGGTAGAAATCCATTTCCTTTTTTTTACATTTACCATTCATGTCTGTGATCTTTTAATTTTGTTCTGGAGACAAGGGACAAATAATCTAAAAAAATGTAATGCTTTTAAAATTAGGGCATGTTTTCTGACTACCAGTCACTGGCAATAGCATTTTTTAGTTTAGTACATTTTAATTTAGAGAAACAGGACCTTCGGCCCACCGAGTCCGCACTGACCAACGATCACTGCACATTAACACTACACACTAGGGACAATTTACACATACACCAAGCGAATTAACCTACATACTCGTATGTCTTTGGAGTGTGGGTGGAAACTGAAGATCTCAGAGAAAACCCACGCAGTCACGGGGAGCAAGTACAAACTCTGTACTGACAGCACCCATATTCGGGATTGAACCCGGGTCTCCAGCGCTGCAAGTGCTGTAAGGCAGCAACTCCACTGTTGTGCCACCATGCTGTCCTTTATGAACATTGTTCCTTTCTCAATCATAATTGTTGTTCGTGGTGTGTGAACTATTTAAAAAAATCATCCAAACCAGTTGTTTAGCATTATGATCAATTTCAATGAAAGATCACTTGCCAAAGGAGGAAAATTAATCTCATTACATCTCATGTAATGAACCATCAGTTTTTTTTAATAGAAACAAGTCTTTTGAAAGATAGACCAGAAAAACATTAGTAGTAATGCCCACAGGACTGTACTTGCGCAGGAGAATAGGGGTGGAAAGGGGGACATGGGTGGAAAGGATTCTTTCACAGTGAAATGTGAAGGAAACATAACAAAATAGTAAGATTAAATGAGAACTTACCAGTTTCAAGTTTGATCTCTATTTTATGAGGAGTTACGATGGAGAACCCCGTACAGCCGTTGCTGCGTCAATCTTCAAAGCAGAAGAGTGAAATCACAGGTAATAATGACTGAAGTATAATAGTAAGATAACAGAGACTACAACTACCTGATGACATTTATGAGGGTTGGGAGCGGAGGGCACGTAATCCCTCATCATAACTACTCATAAAATAAAGATTAAACTTCATACTGGTAACTTCTCATTTAATCTTACTATTTTACTTCGGAGTCACGTGAGTGACTAAGTGAAGACTTCAAAACACTGTGATTTCATGCCGCAGACCCAAATCCGGCATTCACACTGCATTGATTGACTCAAAAAGTTGTTAATAATCAATAATGCATCAATCATAACATTGTTAAATGAATAACGGTTTATTTACAAATGAAACAATAACAACCCCTCTAACTCAGGGGAAACTATAACAGAACTCAAAACAGAATCAGCAAACACCCCCAGCCTTGTAATCGGTTTATGACAAAAATTTTGGAAGGTCAGCTCACTGGACCATCCCACGGCAGCGAGGATATGGTCTATTGGCACGTCCATCGCCCTTGCCGCGGAATTTGATGTCGTCCTGGTGGAATGAGATTTGAATTTATCAGTATCAATCCCAGCACTTCCCAGAACCTGCTTTAGCATTTGAAATTGTTTGCACCGACACCTTACTGTGTGTTTTTTTGTGGCTAATAAATAATGCAGACTCTGTTCCTCGCAGGGCTCTGCTGGCCTCAATGTAGCGAGACAAATGTGATACTACACACAGGCGAGCATCCGTGAGGTATGCTGAAAACACAATCTTACATCCTGTCATGCCTATTCTACTATGTTTGAGCAAATCATAGACATAAAAAGCAAAGGCATCTGCCAATACCTGCATTCTGTCTGGCCATAGCTTTTGCAATGTTTGCACATGTTGGGGTGATACCAATGCCATAAGCATGACAATCTTCATGGTTAGTTTGGCTAGAGATGGGCTTGCAACAGGAACCCACTGGCGAAGAAGCATAAGAACTTCACTCACATTCCAAATACCGGTATATCTGGGTTTAGGAGGATTAGAATTTGAAAACTCCCTTCATAAATCGAGAAACTAACGGATGTGTCCCTACTGAATGTAATTTTGCACTCATGGGTAAATAAGAAGACAGAGCACTTCTGGCTGTATTGATCGCACTATAGCTTAATTTTAGATCAAAATAAAGAGTGGACATGATCTCCAGTATTTCTGGGATGCCTGCAGTTTGATATGAGATATTCTGCTGTAGACAGAATTCCTCCCACTTCCTTATCGAGGTGATGTACTGGGTACTATCTGGGTACTATCCCTGCAGGCCGACGTGAGAACATCCACGGTACGATCAGACAGTCCTCTCCATAGGTATGGCCTCCTTAAAATCTGCAAATTAACAAATCAATACGATCATGTAAAGGATGTTGATCGCCAGTTACTGCATTTACCAGTAGATTTTTATGTTTGGGAATAATCATGTGAGGCTGACTAGCCATTAGCAATACGAGAGGGAACCATTGTAGTGCTAATCTGGCACTACCAATACTCCTGAAGCGGAATCCTGTTTGATCTTTTGCAAGCATCTACTGATGAGACAGAATGGAGGAAATGCATAAACAAACATTCCACCCCAATGCAACGAGAATGCATACACCGCTGCTGCACCAGGATCTGGTTCCCATGAAACATATCTGGGCAACGTATGGTTTAGTCTAGATGCAAATAAGTCAATATCTGGCATTCCATACTGAGCAATCACTTGATTAAATATGTCCTGATTTAACATCCATTCTTTGTAATCATTGAATTGGCGTGACCTAATGTCAGCTACTGTGTTGAATCTACCAGGTAAATATATTGCTGAAAGCCAGATATTTTGGTCAATGCACCATCTCCAGATCTGATTAGCCAGTCTATCACAAGACTGTGACTTGACTCCACCAATGTGGTTTACATATGCCAGTGCTGTAGTGTTGTCAATCTGAACCTGCACATGCAAGTCACTCCTGGCAGAGCAATAAGCTTTAAGCCCATACCAGGTTCCCGACAGCTCTAAATAATTGATCCCTCTTAATTGAAGAAGGGATGTCTCATCAGTTTTCCATCTGCCTCCACAACGCGAAGACATTTCTGTAGCACCCCAATTCAGTTCACTGACATCCGTCTGTAATATTATGGAAGGTGGTTCCACGAAAACCTCCCTAGAGCTTTTCGAAACTTTTATGATCCACCATTGAATGTCTGAAATTGCCCCAGCTGACAATTGCATAGACCTATCAAAATGACCCACTTGTGTCCTCCGTGACTGTTCTTTTGCTTGTTGTAATTGTTGATAATGCAGATGTCCATACTGCACAGCTGGAAAAGCAGCCACCAATTTACCATTTAAACTGGCTACTTGTCGAATTGAAGGTCGTTGTTCACTAAGAAGCTTAACACAATCCTCAATTAACTGCTGCCATTTGCCCCTAGGCAAAGTTACTAACATGTGATTTAAATTAATGGTAAAGCCCAAATAATCAATGATTTGAACTGGTGATAATTTGGATTTATCTGGATGAATGACAAACCCTAATTGTTCAAAAGTGAGTTTAACAATTCAAACAGATGATTCAACTACAGCCTGAGTCTTCCCAACAGTTAAAATATCATCTAAGTAGGCCATTACAACATGCCCCTGAGCTCAGAGTAATCCTAGAACAGGTTTTAACAATTTAGTAAATAATCTAGGAGCTGAAGCTAACCCATTAGGCAATGCATTGAATTGCCACAACTAACTCATCCAGATAAATTTTAAATACCACCTTTCATCACCATGCATAACCACTGAGTAATGTGCATCCTTTAAATCAATGCTGGCCATATAACACCCTTTGGAAACCAGATGTTTCGCCATAGAAAAGGTTTCCATTTTGAAATGTCTATAGCAAACAAAGGAGTTCAAACTCGTCAGATCCAGAATAATTCTACATCCCCCAGTCTTTTTGGAAAAATACTTGACACAAACTGATGATTTTGACAAACTGACTTCTCAATAACCCCTCTTTTGTGTAAGGTGTTAATTTCTGGTTGTATGAGCACATTTTCTTCGGAAAATATAAGTTTCCGACTTGGAACATGCTGATTAGGTGGACACACAGTAGAGTAAAATTCAATTTTAACCCCCTCTTTTCTGCTAAGTATAAATGTATCTGATGTTATTTCCTGCCATTGTTTGAGAAACAAGTGTAATCTGCCCCCAATTTGAACATCTATTTCACTTGATTGATTCTAATTAAGAGGAGTTTTTCTCACCTGCATACGTCCTGACTGCCCTTGTTGCCCCCGGCCCTTTGTAGGGAAAATAATCCTTCCCCTCACGCCTGTGGCAGGCTGCAAGATCCGAGACTGCGAAGCTGAGTGGCTGGTCCCTTCCCCGGCGTCTGAACTGGTACCCCACTATAAGGAAAAATCCTCTTTCCTTGTTTGCCACCGGCTTGATGAGGCATATAGTTTTAGAAGCTCATGAAGCTCTTTAACTCGCTTGGCAAGATCTCCCCCAAATAAAAGTTTGGGCGGTTGTACGCTGGGCGGTTTACACAAAGATGCCAGATTGGGATTAATAACTGGCCGAATAGCACTTCATCTAATATTATTGATTTCAAAATAAGCACTACATAGAAGTCCCAGTGCATCTTGATGGGCTTCCAACATATGCCCCCTGTCTACTGTAATGGCAAATGCCATAAGCCCTGCTGAAAATAATTTCAATACCTTTTGGAATTTTAATTCTTGGGCTCTTGCTGACATCCCCAACTGTGTCCATATGAGATGGTTAACCATAGGTACCTTCAGTAAACCGCAATTGATAGGGGCTTCATACTTTTTAGCCGCCTTATCCATGGCCAATTCCTGCAGCTGGTGAGAGAGCATATATTGGATTGCTGATGCCAATTCATCCCCTAACGGCTCTCCTGCCTTTCTGGGCACTGCAAACTTATCTGCTATATTTGGGATAATTTCAAGTTCCACTCCCTTGTGGCTCTCCCCAGCCACTGACTCGGCGTCAGTAAACTGCACCGGTATACCCTCCTCCTCAAAGGTTGGGTATTCTTGCAGTCCTATAATAGGTGCTGCAAGCACAGGCTCTCCACTAGCATGGCGTGGGCACCACTCCTCCTCACGGAGTTTGTCCCTGTCGAGCTTCTTCTGCAATAAGACCTCGACCTGGGAGTGCCGTGAGCAAACGGTCTCTCCTTTAGAGGATAAAACCTCCAGGCCCGACTCTGGGTCCACGGGCCTATTTGATTTTAGAGTAGCCTTATGACCTATCGGCATGGCTACGCTGCTCACAGGCAGCGGATCCGGTGTCGCTAGCTCCATTGCTGGCGTCGGACTTGGTGTGCTAAGCGGGCTCTGCTGTTCCAACCGGCTGACTGCACCAATGCGTCTGACGTAATGACACACCAATGGCTGTATGGGGTTCTTCACGTGGGCACTCAGGTGACTCCGAAGTAAAATTAACTCCTCACCCATAAAAATCAGGGGTAATAGCTGAGAATGCATTTTTCTGGTATTATTTGCAGAAAATTAATTGATGCATCATGCAAGGCATAAATTCAAAGCTACTAATGCATTAGCATCATAATCATAGTCATGCAGCATGGTGACAGGCCCTTCGGCCCAACTCTTTCATGCTGACCACAATACCCCATTTAAACTAGTCCTATCGACCCACATGTGTCCCTTTATAGTACATGCTTTTATAGTACATGCATCAACTAAGTACCTCTTTTATAGTACCTACCTCATATGGCAGCTCGACCGTCATGGGGGACTGCCGCGGAGGGGTGGGGGGGAAGGGGGGATGGGAGGCGGAATTGAATAAAGGATGACCTGGTGCGGAGACTTGTAACTTTGTAAGCACCCTTTATGTCACCCTTGGGTATGCAAGCAAAGAATTTTACTGTCACTCATCATATGTGACAATAAAATATTTATAAAGTTCATGAAGTCCGTATGCCCACCGCCCTCTGAGTGAAAAGGTTGCCCCATAAATATGTGAGCCAGTCCAAGGGCCAGGTGAGGCAGGGGCAAATGTGGGCTCTTGCGGAAAACCAGCTGACCATCAGGCTGGACCCAGACAATGGGGTCTTGATAACACTCTGCTTTGCTCCAGGAATTCTTTTCCTGGAGCGATGCTAAGCTTTGGTCATCCTGTAACCTTGCTACATCAATGCTAACCAGAATCTTTCTTTGTGCCACAGACTCAATTTTAGTCGCTTGTAATTGCGGGATTTGCCGGAGGGCAACCTGTTTCGCCGCATTGTCAGCTGATCTATTTCCATTGGATACATCATCATCTGATGGTTTATGGAACTCGCATTTAATAACTGCGATTTGCTGTGGCAATTGGATAGCATCCAGTAAATTTAAGACCAGTTTATCGTTTAATAGCCTTTCCTGCTGATGTGATGAACACTCTATTTTCCCACAACTGCCAAAGTCATGAACAACCCCAAACGCATAGCAAGAATCAGTGTAGATATTAGCACTTTTATCTTTTGCCAATATGTAGGCTCGAGTCAGGGCACACAGCTCAGTTGCCTGAGCAGACATTCCGATTGTAAAGCATCTGCCTCCAGCACTTGGTGTGCCATGGTCACCGCATATCCTGCTAACAATCTGTCATCGCCAGGTCGGTGTGATCAGTAAATAGGTCCAGGTGAGGGGACTCTGTAAGTTCGGCCAGGGAGTGTCAGTGGCTTCTGCAAGTAGTAGACAATCATGGTCACATCCTTCTCCTGGCAGTGGTACAAAAGCAGCTGGGTTTATAGTGGATGATCGCCGGTAAGTATAGTTAGGATGTGATAAAAGGATGATTTCATATCCTGTTCTTCTAGTGGCTGCGAAATGCGGTGTGACTGCAGAGTTCAATAGCAACATCATGGCATGAGGAACAGTCACTACACATAAAACATAGAAACATAGAAAATAGGTGCAGGAATAGGCCATTCGGCCCTTCGAGCCTGCACCGCCATTCAATATGATCATGGCTGATCATCCAACTCAGTATCATGTACCTACCTTCTCTCCATATCCCCTGATCCCTTTAGCCACAAGGGCCACATCTAACTCCCTCTTAAATATAACCAATGAACTGAGGATACACATGGGTGATCAAGAACGATGGGGATTGATTTTTCTATCATCGTAGCTGTCATCGCTATAGCTCGCAAGCAGGCTGGCATGCCGTTTACTACAGCTGGCAAAGCCACGGAATAATAGGCAACTGGTCTTTTCCCCCCTCCATTTTCCTGAGCCAGGACGCCGGTTGCAAACCCCTTATTTCCGTCTTTTTGTTTATCACCTGTGTTCTCCTTCTTTTCCACCTTCTTTTGGGGGTTGATTTATTTTCGCAATCTCAGTCCATTATGCGAAACAGAGCACCAAATAAAGGACATCCCACTTGGGGTCCCCTTCTCCTCGTTTAGTTACCTCGTCGCATTTCTTGATCAGAGATAGCTTAAAACTTCTCCCATATGGCCAATCTCCGTTTGATCAATCATACAGATCGCTACTAAAAGTTACTACATCTCCAGACTCTTTTATTACAACATCAGCTGGCGATTTTGGTGGGACAATTGGATCTCCTACCTTTTACCTGCATCTAAAGCCCCTGTCCCACTTAGGAAACCTGAACAGAAACCTCTGGAGACTGTGTGCCCCATCCAAGGTAGGTTTTTGTGAGGTTCCCAGAGGTTCCCGAAGGTTCCGGTCATGCTCCATGAATCACCAGAGGTTCTGGTCATTTGCCTGGAAAGCTTAGACCAAAGCGTGAGCTGCATCTACTGACCAAAGATCCTATAGGATCTTTGCAGCCGACCACGCGCGCGCATACACACACACACACACATCGCGAAGGTGGGGGCCAGGGACAGCAGAGGAGCGCTTTCTACGTGATGAAGAGGAAAGTAAACGTTTGCCACAGAGCATGGTAAGTCCTTTAGAGAGGGCGGGAGGGAGGGAGAGAAGGGGAGAGAAGGACAGAGAAGGGGAGAGAAGGGGAGAGAGAAGGAGAGAGAATGGGGGAGAAGGAGCGAGAAGGGGAGAGAACGGGGGGGGGGGGAGAAGGAGTGGAGACAGTTTTAATAAGTTTAATAAAATTAGCGGGCATTTTACCGTCCGGCGGATCTTCCCACTTAGGAAACCTGAACGGAAACCTCTGAAGACCTTGCGCCCCACCCAAGGTTTCCATGAGGTTCCCGGAGGTTCCGGTCACTCTCCCTATTGGTGGAAAGTGGTGTCCGCATAGTCGCGGCTTCTTCTATGTTCCTGCGATTATTTAAAAAAAAATCAAAACCGGCCTCGACTAAAAATAGGTTGCCGTTTTGTCGAAGCCAGTGGAGTGGGGTCACTATTTACTTACAGCCAGTCGAAGGCCTTCACTGACCGGCCATTCTGATTGGCTCATTAGAGCTTTCAGCAAAGAAATCTTCTTTGGTTTTCAGGACCTAGAAGATCTGCCGGAAGATAAAATGCCCGCTAACTTTATTAAACTTCTTAAAATTGTCTCCACTCCTTCTCCCCCATGTTCTCCCCCCTTCTCTCCCTCCTTCTCTCCCTCCTTCTCTCTCCCCTTCTCTCTCCCCTTCTCTCTCCCCTTCTCTCTCCCCTTCTCTCTCCCCTTCTCTCTCCCCTTCTCTTTCCCCTTCTCTCTCCCTTTCTCTCGCCTTCTCTCCCTTCCTCCCGCGCTCTCTAAAGGACTTACCGTGCTCTTTGGCAGACGTTTACTTTCCTCTCCATCGCATAGAAAGCGCTCCTCCGCTGCCCCTAGCCCCCACCTTGGCGATGTGTTTGTTTGTGTGTGTTGTGTGTGTGTGTGTGCGGTCAGCAGCAAAGATCCTATAGGATCTTTGATCAGTAGATGCAGCTCACGCTTCGGTCGAGGCTTTCCAGGCAAGTGACCAGAACTTCTGGTGACTCATGGAGAGTGACCGGAACCTCCGGGAAACTCTGGGAACCTCATGGAAACCTTGGGTGTGGCACAAGGTCTCCAGAGGTTACTGTTCAGGTTTCCTAAGTGGGACAGGGGCTTTATGACCTTTTTTTTATCACCTTGACAGTCTTCTTACTTATCTGCATTTTTCCTTCCTGGACTACCTCCTTCTTTTCCTTAGGCCTTTTACTACCAATAGGATCAGATTTATCCAATCGACTACTGTGGTTTCCCATGTTCTTTTCAAAACAAAACAAAACAAAAGTAAGGTTTCCGCAGACAGTTTCTTAGCTTACACTTTTTACAGTTTGCTCTCACCGGTTTTATTCCATCCGCGAGCCTTGAAATCACCCTACAATTACTCAGCATGCTTTCCAGCACCTATGCTTTTACTTTTCTTCTCCGGCAATCTTGCATCATCACACAGGCTTCCTGGCTCAGCGTGAGTCACCGGCTGGTTAGCTGGGTTGCTGGGGCTTTACCTTCTCTGGGGATGCTGCTCTGTCCCCCTTTCAGCTAGGACTATTTTATTTTATTCCTTTTATTTCCCACTTGTATTCGTTCGGATCCCGTTACAATTGGGATCCTGCCGACTATGCCAGATTCTATCGAGAAAATTGACAGAGGAAAATTAAAGGAAAATCGGAGACCGAGTTTCGCTTCAAGAGGATTTATTGCATGATATCATGGAGAGATGGCAGCAGTTAACTGCTGACCATTCTCTGTCTTTGCAGCAGAATTAGCAAACAGTTGTACAGTGCAGTAAACAACTTTTTATTTCTGTTAGATGCAATTATAAGAAATATACTTTGTCCTGTAACGGGACAGGTGTTGTACCCCTTTACTTCCCCCCTTCAACTCAACCCAAGGACACAGCCAGTCTTCTCCGATGAGGCAGAGGTTTACTTGCACCTCCTCCAACCTCATCTACAGTATCCGCTGTTCCAGGTGTCAACTTCTGTATATCGGTGAGACCAAGTGCAGGCTCGGCAATCGTTTCGCTGAACACCTCCGCTCAGTTCGCCTTAACATACCCGCTCTCCCGTTTGCTCGGCACTTTAGTTCTTCCTCTCATTCCCAATCTGACCTTTCTGTCCTGGGCCTCCTCCAATGCAAATTGGAGGAACAGCATCTCATATTTCGCGTGGCTATGCATATTCCGGCAGTATGAACATTGACTTCTCTAAGTTCAAATTGCCCTTGCTTTCCCTCGCTCCATCCCCTCCCCCTTCCCAGTTCTCCCATCAGTCTTACTGTCTCCGATTATATTTTATCTCTGTTCCTGCTCACTCCCCTAACATCAGTCTGAAGAAACATCGACCCATAATGTCACCCATTCCTCTCCAGAGAGGCTGCCTGACACGTTGAGTTACTCCAGCATTTTGTGTCTACCTTCGAATTAAACCAGCATCTACAGTTCTTTCCTACACATAGTACAAAGGCATCTTGACATCATTCTATCTCATATTGCAAGCAGACCATGCCACTGGCCCCTCCCCGAACCAATCATAAGCCCCCGTTGTTTGCAACGTTTCTGCGGCAGGGGGCATGGGTGGTCTACCCAACTTTTGCTGTTGTGTTATGTTTAACAATGCTACGCATTCCCAGACAATAAGCACATTCCAGGCGATAACATATCTGAAACTTGTTTTGCACAATTCTCATGATCTTCTCTGCAGCTGGTCAACAAGGGGATGCCAATTGCTACATCCGCACACCCTTTTGTTACCTTATTTCATTCCAACCATAATTAAGTATCTGGAGATTTTAATTTTTCTTCTACATTCTCTCACCTTAAATCCATGCCCTCTGGTTTTTGATTTCTTCATCCTGGTAAAACACCCTATCTATTAATCTCATGGTATAATAAACCTCTATAAGATCACTGCTCAGCCTCCTGCACTTCAAGGATAGTCCTAGCCTGCCCAACCTTTTACTGTAGCGCAGGCCCTGGCAACATCCTCGTAAGTCTTCTCTGTATTTAATTATATCCTTCCTATAGCAGGGTGAGGAAAATTGAACACAGTACTCCACCCATGGCCTCACCAGCATTTTGTACTGCTGTAACATAACATCCCAACATCTATGCTCAATATCCTGACTGATGAAGGCCAATGTACCAAAAGACTTATTATCCACCCTATCTGCCTGTGACACCACTTTCAGGTAACTAGATCCCTGTATTCCTAGATGGCTCTGCTCTCGAACATTTTCCTGGGTTCTACCATTCACTGTGAGGTTCCTGCCCTGCTTTGACTGTCAAAAATCCAACACCTCACACTTAGCTGCATTAAATTCCATTAACCATTCCTCATCCCACTTGCCCAACTGACCAACTACCTGCTGTAATTTGTGATAACCATCTTCGCTGTCTACGATACCATCTACTTCAGTGTCATCTGGAAACTTACTAATCATGCCTTGTACGTTCTCATTCAAATTATTGAAATAAATCACAAACAATGATGGGCCCAGTATCAATACCTGAGGCGCACTGCTTAACACAGGCCTCCAGTCTGTGAACAACCTTCCACCATCTGCTGATGTCCATGAAGCCAATTCTGTATCCAGATAGCTAGCCCTGTATAGGGATGAACTATGCATTCTAACCTTCTGGAGCTTTGGTGAAAGAAGATCTGTCTTATCTCCTCAGTGGTCAGAGAACTGGACTTCAATTCCCTGGCTGGTAGGTTCCATGCTCAGGTGCCTGTATGTATCTCCCACAGACCACGGCAGATGTATTTGTCTAAACCAACTAGTAGTATTCCCAATCTCCATGTGTCCAACTTCTAATAGACGTGTTCATGGGACCCTTCATTTGATATCACTTCTCTTTCATCGGTTTCATCAAAGTCCCTTTCCTCAAATCCCTTTCCTTTGATGCTATATCTTCCTCAACTTTCCTTCCATCCACGACATGTCTTCCCTCAACATTCATTCTTCCCTTGTGTTGCATGCTGCCCCCTTCACTTGATACCCCTGATTTCAGACCTTTCATACTTCCACAACCATTTGTGTCCCACCCAGACCTCTCTCAACAACCCAGCCCTGCGATCTGGCCTATCCAGTGGCTTCAGCAATCTGCACAATGTTATCTTGTGCAAGACCTGTATAGGCAAATAAAACTATCGCGGGAAGCCACCAACGATACCTTCGCTCCCAGGAAGTAGCAAATTAATTTCACAGTCATAGATTCATACAGCACAGGAACAGGCCTTTTGGACCATCTTGAACATGTCAACTAAGATGCCTTATCTAAGCTAGTTCCATTTGCCTATGTTTTGCTCATATCCCAAAAAACCTTTCCTTTCCGTGTACCTGGCTAAATGTCTTTTAAATGCTGTTATAGTCCCTTAACTACCTATTCTGGCAGCTTGTTGAATATCCTCAACATCCTCTGAGTGAAGTAGAAACATAGAAAATAGGTGCAGGACAAGGCCATTCGGCCCTTTGAGCCAGCATCACCATTCATCGTAATCATGGCTGATCGCCCCCTATCAATAACCCGTGCCTGCCTTCTCCCCATATCCCTTGACTCCACTAGCCCCTAGAGCTCAATCTAACTCTTTCTAAAATTTTACTTCGGAGTCACGTGAGTGACTACGTGAATAGAAGCCCGTACAGCCGTTGGTGCGTCATGACGTCAGACGTTGGTGCAGTCGGCCGGTTGGAGCAGCAGTGCTCCTCCAAGCGGTAAGTTTAAACGGAGGTAAGGTTTTTAAAAATGTTTTACCACAGGTCATTTTCTGCGACGGTTTGGAGTTCTTGTAGATATGTTGCAGAAAGTGAAGAAGGTGTCGGCGAGGCACTCCGGGGGTAGAAAGGAAAGTGACCAGGAGAGTGTTGAGGATGGAGGCCCGTCTGGTACACCTGGTCCGGTGCTGGCTACACAGCCAGTGGTTGCGGACCCACTGCCTGGGGGCAGTGAAGGCTTGCCAGTAGGGCGGAAGGCCACTGGCAAGTCTCTGTGGACCGTAGATGAGTCGGGCCTGGAGGTTATACCCTCCATAGGAGAGTCCGTTTGCTCACGGCTCTCCCACGTCGAGATTTTATTACAAACAATGCTCGACAGGGACCAGCTCCGTGAGGAGGAGTGGTGCCCAAGCCAGGCTGATGGAGAGCTTGTGCTAGCAGCACCTCTTTCAGGGCTGCAGAACTATCCTGCCTGTGAGGAGGATGTTCTATCAGTGCAGTTTGCTGAAACTGATTCTATGCTGGGGGAGAGCAGTAAAGGAGTTCGGTTGGAGGTAATTCCGAACATTGCTGGGAAGTTTGCTGAGCGTAGAGAGGCAGGAAAGGCGATTGATGTAGAATTGGCCGAAGCAATTCAGTATATGCTCTCCCACCAGTTACAGGAGCTAGCTATGGATGAAGTAGCAAAAAACTATAAAGCTCCTGTTAATTGTGATCTCCTGAAGGTACCGGTGGTTAATCACCAAATTTGGTCATAGATGGGTATGCCTGCTAGGGCCCAGGAGATGAAGTTTTAAAAAAGTGCTTAAACTGTTGTCAGCAGGTATTATAGCTGTGGTGAAAGTTATTGATACAAGCACGATATGGTTGAAGCACACCAGGACGAACTGGGATTCCTTTGTAATGCATTTTGAAATTAATAATATCGGGAGGGCCGCTATTAGGCCAGTACTAATCCGAATTTGGCGAGTTTGTGCAAACCGACCAGTGTACCACCACAAAATCTGTTGTTTGGTGGTAACCTTGCAAAAAGGGTCAAAGACTGTCATGAGGTTGTTAAAACCATGGCCCTCATTAAGCCAGCTGGCAAGCAAGGCAAAAAGGGTTCTCTACAAGAAGTCGAGGACAACAAGTTCCGCAAGGAAAGATGCAGGTAAGGAATATAACATTGACAGACGATGAATTAACTGATGTTCCTGTTCAAATTGGGGAAGGTTAAAATTGTTTCTCAAACATTGGCAGCAGTTGACATCAGATTTGTTCATACTTAGTAGTATTGAAGGGGGAAAATTTGAATTTTACTCTAAGGACAGTCTACCTAATCAACATTTTCCTAGTCGTAAACTTATTTTTTCCAATGAGGAAAATGTGCTTATTCAAGCAGAGATTCAGTCGTTACATAAGAAAGGGATAATTGAGCCTTCTGTCTATCAAAGTCAACAATTTCTGTCAAGTTTATTTCCCAGATCTAAAAAGACTGGGGGATGTAGAATTATTCCTGGATTTATCGAGTTTGAACAAATTTGTTTGTTATAGGCATTTCAAAATGGAGACCTTTACCACGGGCAAACATCTAGTGTCCAAAGGGTATTATATGGCAACCATTGATTTAAAGAATGCGTATTACTCAGTGTCTATTCATGGTGATGATAGAAGATATTTGAAATTTTTTGGATGACTGAGCTGTGGCAATTCAGGGCATTGCCGAATGGATTAACTTCAGCTCCTAGATTATTTACTAAATTGGTAAAACCTGTGTTAGAATTACTTAGAGCTCAGGAGCATGTGGTAATTGCCTATTTAGATGATATTCTGATTGTTGGAAAGACTCATGCTGAAACTCAATCATCAGGTTCAGTGGTTAAAATCACTTTTGAACAAATGGGATTTGTTATTCACCCAGATAAATCTAAATTATCACCAGTCCAAATTATTGATTATCTGGGATTTACCATTAATTCCAATCACATGTTGGTAACTTTGCCCAGGGATAAATTGAATCAGTTAATTGAGGACTGTGTTAATCTCGTTGGAGATGAGATCTATGAGGGTGGGAGCGGAGGGCACGTAGTCCCTCAACTCGACTCCTCATAAAATATAGATCAAACTTCAAACTGGTAAGTTCTCGTTTAATCTTACTATTCATCCAGTGATTTGGCCACCATTGCCTTCTGTGGCAGGGAATTCCATCAATTCACAACTCTCTGGGAGAAAACATTTTTTCTCACCTCAGTCTTAAATGACCTCCCCTTTATTCTAAGACTATGGCCCCTGGTTCTGGACTCGCTCAACATTGGGAACATTGTTTCCTGCATCTAGCTTGTCCAGTCCTTTTATCTATATTACTAAAAGTCTCATCTTGATCACTTTGGTCCACTGTGCTGCGATCTCGGCGAGAACGCCGCCACCTATGGTCGTCACTTTTGGCCACCTCGCTCAGAGCCGCCCTCCACCTTACTGGACCAGAGGATTTTTCCCATCGATTAAAAATGAACGAGATATTAATGTTTTTTTTTAATCCCCATTCTCTCTGTCAGGTGGTTGCAGCCCAATTGTTTGACTTGCCTTTTTAAAGAGTTTGAGTTCACAAAATGAATTTTGGTTGTCTGCTGACTGCAGCCCAATTGTTTTCCTCGCCTTTTTAAAGAGTTTGTGTTCACAAAATGGATATTGGTTGTCAGGTGGCTGCAGCCAAATTGTTGGCCTTGCCTTTTGAAAGAGTTTGTGTTCAGAAAATGGATTTTGGTTGTCAGGTGGCTGCAGCAAATTGTTTGCCTTGCCTTTTTTAAATGTTTGTGTTCACAACATGGATTATGGTTGTCAGGTGGCTGCAGCCAAATTGTTTTCCTTGCATTTTTAAAACGTTTGTGTTCACAAAATGAATTTTGGTTGTCAGGTGGCTGCAGCAAAATTGTTTGCCTCGCATTTTTAAAAAGTTTGTGCTCATTAAATGGATTTTGATTGTCAGGTGGCTGCAGCACAATTGTTTGCCTCGCCATTTAAAAATGTTTGTTCTCACAAAATGGACTTTGGTTGTCATGTGGCTGCAGCCCAATTGTTTGCCTCACCTTTTCAAAAAAAAATTTATGTTCACAAAATGAATTTTGGTTGACAGATTGCTGCAGCCAAATTGTTTGCCTCGCTTTTAAGGAGTTTGTGTTCACAAAATTGATTTTGGTTGTCTGGTGGCTGCAGCCCAACTGTTTGCCTCATCTTTTTAAAGAGTTTGTGTTCACAAATGGATTTTGGTTGTCATGTGGCTGCACCCCATTTGTTTGCCTACCTTTACTAGCCCAGGAAACTATTCGGCCCACAATGTCTATACTAGCCCACTTGAAACCGGTACCTTCAGCCCACAACACACATACTAGCACAACAGAATCCACCCACCCCCCCACTGGCGGGCAATATTGGAATTGGTGGAGAGGTGGAATATTGTGTTGGTGACCAGCCCTCCCGTGTGATGATGGGACCCAACGGGTCCCACTTAGTCTAGTAATTTTATATGTTTCTATAAGATCCCCCTCATCCTTCTAAACTCCAGTGAATACAAGCCTAGTCTTTCCAAATATGACAGTCCCGCCATCCCAGGGATCAATCTCATGAACCTATGCTGCACTGCCTCATTCACAAGGATGTCCTTCCTCAAATTAGGAGACCAAAACTGTATACAATACTCGAGATGTGGTCTCACCAGAGCCCTATACAACTGCTGAAGAACCTCTCTACTCCATACTGAAATCCTCTTGTTATGAAGGCCAACATTCCATTAGCTTTCTTTACTGCCTGCTGTACCTGCATGCCAACTTTCAATGACCGGTGTACAAGGACACCCAGGTCTCGCTGTAGCTCCCCCTTACCTAACCTAACCCCGTTGAGATAATAATCTGCCCCCTTGTTTTTGCCGCCAAAGTGCATAACCTAAGTAGTTTCCCCTCAGATTCCTAATGATTCTTTCCCTCACATTAAACCTATGTCCTCGGGTTCTTGATTTGTTTACTCAGGGTAAAATACTCTGGGCATTCACCCTATCTATTACCCTCATAATTTTACCATTATATGTTCACCCCTCAGCCTCTTCTGCTCCAAGGAATATTCTAGCCTGCTCAAACTCTCCCTGGAGCTCAGCCCCTCTAGCCCTAGCAACATTTCTCGTAATCTTCAAGATTCAATTCAATTAATTTTCACGTGTACCAATTAAGGTACAGTGAAATTTGATTTACCATACAGCCATACTAAGTAAAAAACAAAAATACACACAACACATAAAACAGTTTAACATAAACATCCTGTTTACACTGTGTTAAAGTCCACAGGTCCCGCAGTCAGAGCTCCAACACTGGCGATCCTCGGCAAAAGATCCCAGGCTCCACAATGGTAAGTCCACGCCGCCCCTGCAGCTTGAAGCTCCGGGCCAGTCTCCAGGAAATGCCGCACCACTCTTTGTAGGCCGCAAAGGGGGACGGAGATGCGACACAGAGAAAAATTGCACCTCCTTCGTGGTAAGTGACTGAAAAGGTTTTCCCCCAATCCTCCCTCACATCCCCCACATAAAACATACCAAGACATTAAAACAAGCATTCAACACATACTTAAAATAATAAAAACAGAGTAGGGATAAGACAGACTGCTGGCGAGGCGGCATTTACGAGCGCCACCCAATGGCACTGCACCCTTCTCTGCACCTTTTCCAGCTTAACGTCTTTTCAAATGCTCAAGAATGACAAAACTTTACTGATTTAAATATATCTGTAGCCAAAGTTAAATACTAAATAACTTATTCCCTACCTTTTAATTAATTCCATATCGTAGAATTATATAGAACCTTACAGAAAAGGACATTGTACCAGTGGCACTTCTGCATGTTCTTTGGAACATGGAACCAGCCAATTAATCCCTGTCTCATCTATTCCCCATAGCCCTGCAATTATTTGTCCTTCAACTTTATATCGAATTCCCTTTCGTAATTTCTGATTGAATCTGCTTTTTCCACACTTGCAGGCAATGCTTTCAATAGCACAACAATTTATTATAAATGAATGAGAATGCTGTTGATTTATGTATTCCTTAACAACCAAAAGTTGTACAGTGAAACATTTAGCGCAAGATAGAGTTTGATAATCTTGTTCCTCTCAGCTTAACACAAATAATGGTGGGTGTATGGAACAAGCTACCAGAGGAGGTAGTTGAGGCAGGGACTATCAACTACAGTTAGACAGGTACATGGATAGGACAGGTTTGGAGGGATGTGGACCAAATGCGGGCAGGTGGGACTAGAATAGATGAGGCATGTTGATCGGCATGGGCAAGTTGAGCCAAAGGGCCTGTTTCCACACTCAATTACTCCATCACTCTATGACTCTATGAAACTATTTTGTTTGCATGCTATCCAGTCAAAGATAAGACTCTATATATGATTACAAACAAGCCAACCACAGTGCACAAATAAAACGATAAAGGATACAACATTTAGTGCAAGGTAGAGTTTGAAAATCTTGTCTCTCTTATCTTAAACATATGTCTCTTATTTTTGATTCCCTATCCTGAGCTTTTGACATCTTTCCATTTATTTCAATTCATTGTACTTATGACTATAATCAACAACATTTATATTTGTTATTAATATTAATCTAACACTCCACTGGACGAAATCTCCCACCCAGTTATGACATGATCTGAGGTTAAAAGGGTCACTCACTTATGATTAGGCGCTGACACTAGAACGTTATCGGCTAATAAAGAACCAGAAAAGAAAATCTCCTGTCTAAATTATTTGGGTCTCAATAGGATTCACATTAGGAATAACTTTTGATTGCATACAATCATGTTTTTGCACATCCAATGTGATTTTTAGATTTTATTGGAATGGTATCCATATTACTAAAGGTCTGATCTTGACCACTTCCTGTTATTCTGTATATTGATTTTAGAAAAGATGCTGCCACTTACGGCTGTGAATTTTGGCCATCTTACTCAAAGTATGCTGCGCAGGACGAGGATTTTTCACATCGATGAAAAATAAAGGATTTATTAGTGTTTAAAAAATGATGAGATTCGCTCTCCTGAAGGCCACGCCCTTTCCAGAGGGACTATAAAACCCTGAAGTAGTGAGTGCCTCAGTCAGTCTCTGCAAGATGGGGGAAGTGAGAGCATCACATCTCTCAGTCTGAGCTGTGAATAACACTGAACACATGTCTACTAAACTGTGAGTGTTGTTTTACTGACATTGAGTGCCCTTAATGTGGTTTGAAAATGAAAATGGTTGGTGGTGGTTGGTTTGAATTAAAGCACAGGAAATGGTTGGTGGTGGTTGGTTTGAACTGAAGCACAGGAAATGGTTGGTGGTGGTTGGTTTGAACTAAAGCACGATTAAAAGTCTAAACTTGACAACTTCCTGTTTACACTGTGTATTGATTTTAGATATAACGCTACTTTAGATATTACAGCTATGATTTTTGGCCATCTTATTCAGCCGCTTCCGCTCATTAGGTGCAGAGGATTTTTCCATCAATGAAAATAAAAATGTTATTAGTGTTTAGAAAATGTGGAGAATCTTTCTCCTGTCAATCATGCCATGAAGGCCATGCCCCTTCCGGTGGAAGGGGGAGGGATTATAAAACCCGGAAATGTGGGGTGTGGCTCAGTCTCTGCAAGATGGTGGAGGGAGAGGTCACGAATGTCTGAGCTGTGAATCAACTGAACACACTGAATGACTACTCATCTGTGAGTGTGGTGTTTATGTGGTGTTTTGTGTGGTTTTATGGTGGTTTCACCCTGCTTGAAATGGTATGAAACTGCATTTGAATGTGGTGGCCTTGCACCCTGCATGAAATGGTATGAAACTGCATTTGAATTTGGTAGCCATGCACCCTGCTTGAAGTGGTATTAAACTGCACTTGAATTTGGTGGCCTTGCACCCTGCTTGATGTGGTACAAAACTGCACTTGAATTTGGTGGCTTTGCACCCTGCTTGAAGTGGTACGAAACTGCACTTGATATTTGGTGGCCTTGCACCCTGCTTGAAGTGGTATGAAACTGCAATTGAAATTGGTACCCTTGCACCCTGCTTGAAATTGAATTTCAAGGAATAGCCATGTCAACTGCCAGCCCACCAGCCGTGAGTGAGCTGCCAGCGCATCAGGCTTGAGGGACGGAGCTGCAACCCAAGAATCCATTTGACCCACAATGTCCATACTAGCCCTCTGGAAACCAGTCCCTTCAGCCCATAGCATCCATACTAGCATTCCAGAAAGCCCCACCTCCTCCCCACTGGCCACCAATATTGGGATTGGTGGAGAGGTGGAATATTGCGTGGTGGGAGCAGCCCTCCCATCTGAACATGGGCTCAACGGGTCCCACTTAGTCTAGTATTTTATAAAATAGGTACTGCAGACTGATGTTCAAAATTCATAAAGCAATTGACTAACTGAGTTCCTCCAGCAGATTGCTTGTTGCTCCAGAGTCCAGCATCTGCAGTCTCTTGACTATATATATATATAAAGTCTCAGAAAGTAATGTGATTTTAACAATTTCATCTTTTGTCCCTTGACAAAAAAGGTCAACTTATATCTTTACAGTGTGTTTTTATTTTTGATGAGCGCAATTTCTACTTGCTTGAGTATCTAGGCATTACTTAGTAATTCCGAGACATACCAGTTTGGGAAAGGTGTTCATTTTCAGATGAGAATTCAAAGTCAAACCAGAGAAGGAGGAAGTCAGTCCAAGGTAAGACTTTTGTAATGATTGGTAGTGTTGTAGAAGAGAGGGACATGAGTTCCCTTAAAAGTGGCATCACTGGTAAACAGGGTGATGAAGAAGGCTTTGTCATGCTGGTGTTTTCCTAAGTCAGAGCAGTGAGTGTAGGAGTTGGAATGTCTTTTGCAGTTGCACAAAATGTTGGTGAAGCCCCACTTGGTGTGTTGCGTTCAGTTTCTGTCATTCTTTTTTTTTGTTTTTATTTTTGTTAGAAGCAAGTACAATAGTGTGGAAATACATACAAACATATTTCCATTCTTGTACAACTTCGTATTTTTAATTTAATAATAAAAGAACAGTGAAAGAAAAAATAAATAAAGAGTGTCGGAATAGATAGACCAGCTAGTAGAAACAGATAGCGAAAGAAATAAAGAACAGAGATGAAAAGCTAAAAAGATTCAAAGAAAAAGAGAAAGTAGAGAGAAGAGAAATTAGGAGAGATATACCTATTTCGTATTTTTGCCCATCCGTCACCCGGTTCTGAACCATTTAATTTCTAAGGTTATATTATGTTGCACCATATGCTTGTAAAAAGTTGATAAAAGGAGACCAAGTCTTTAAGAATTGGTCTACTTTGCCTAGTAGGCGAAATCTCATTTCTTCAAGATGTAGATTTCCGACATATTTGAAATCCACATTTTGAACGTTGGTGTTGTTGCGTTTTTCCAGAATTTGAGAATACGTTTTTTTGCTCTTATTGAACCATAATTAAGAAGAGCTTCTTGGAATATAGTTAGTTTACTTCCATCTTCCATTGATCCAAAGATAATCAGTTCTGTATTGGGGTTCAATTTTGTGTTAAATAGTTTTGTAAAAATTCCAAAAATGTAATTCCAAAATGTGTGCAGTTCTGTACAAGAGGCAAAGGAATGTGCTATAGTGGCATTTTGTGTTAGACATTTGTCACAGATGGGGGAAACATTTGAAAATATTTTATTCAGTCTAGTTTTCGAATAATATAATCTATGTAAAATTTTAAATTGAATTAGGTTATGTCTTACATTAATTGAGCATTTATGTACATATAATAGATTTTTTCCCATCTGTCGTTCAGAATTTTTATCAATAACTCTTGTTCCCAGTCCCTTCTAATTGACTCTGTCGTTGATGTTTCTATATTTAGAATTATATTATATGTATGATATTAAATTGCTTGATTCTGACTTTCTATTAATTCCTTCCTCTAATAAATCTGGGGTTAGAGTTTGATATCCTTGTATATATTTTTTCAAATAGTCTTGAATTTGAAGATATTTAAAATATCGATTACTTTTCAAATTATATTTTAGTTGTAATTGTTGGAATGATAAAAGTTTTCCCTTTTCATACATATCTCCCATTATTTTAATTCCTATTCTTTCCCAATGGATAAATGTTTTATCAATAATAGATGGATTGAATGAGGGATTATTAGCTATTGGAGAAAGAAGCGATAAATTTCTTGATTTTAAAGTTAATTTTATTTGTTTCCAAATTTGTATTAAACTGTGAATAATTGGATTCTTCTTATATATTATATTGTTCAGTTTCATCGGGGAAAGTAGGATTGCTCCTATATAATAAGGGGAACAATCCTCTTTCTCCTTTCTTATCCAATCTACCTGTTGGGCTGAACTATCCAACCAGTAGATTATATTTTTAGTATTCACTGCCCAATAGTTAAACAAGTTAGGGAGTGTCAGTCCCCTGATTCTTTAGATTTACACAAGTGTTTTCTTTGAATTTTGTGTCATTTACAGTCCCATATGAAGTTTGTAATATTAGAATCTAGTTTTTTAAAGAATTTTTTTGGTAAATATATTGGTATTGTTTGAAATAGGTACAATATTTGTGGTAAGAAGATCATTTTTATCGCATTTATTCTGCCTAATAAGGACATTGGCAGTGTTTTCCAAAATTTAATCAACCCCATTTAATGGAGTTAATAAAGGCATATAGTTTGTATTGAATAATGATTTATATTTCCTAGTAATTTGGATGCCCAAATACTTAAATTTTTCTGTTGCAATTCTAAAAGGGAATTTCAACAGATGTGCCGGCTCTTGAGGTTTTATCATCATAATTTTGCTTTTGGTCCAGTTTATTTTATATCCTGAAAAGGAACCAAATTCCTCTATAAAATTTAATATATTTGGTATGCTAATTTGCGAATTTGAAATATATAATAATATGTCGTCTGCATATAATGAGATTTTATTATTTGAGTGTTTGGTATTATATCCATGAATATTCGGGTGACTTCTTATACTCTCTGCTGAAGGCTCTATCACTAGTGCAAATAGCAGAGGCGATAATGCGCACCCCTGTCTATTGCCCCTTGCTAATTGGAATTTTGGGGATAATATATTATTAAAGTAAAGTAAGGTAAAGTATCCTTTACTGTCATTCAGACCTTTCGGTCTGAACGCAATTTCGTTACCTTGCAGTCATAACATATAATAAAAAAACAAAACACACAATAAACACATATTTAACATATAATTAGTCAGTATGCTAGCCGTCGGCTTATTGTATAATATTTTTTCCCATGATATAAAGTTATCTCCCATATTAAATTTTTGCAATACTTTGAATAAATATTGCCATACTACTTGATCAAAAGCTTTTTCTGCATCCAATGAAATAATTGCTAGGTCTTCAGTATTATGTGAGTACTTTATATTAAACAGCCGTCTCAAATTGTTAAATGAGTATCTCTTTGGTATGAACCCCGTTTGGTCCGGGTTCATTAGTTTGCTAATATATTTACTCAATCTTCTCGCTAGGGTCTTTGCTAATATTTTTTTATCTGTATTTAGGAGTGCTATGGCTCTATATGAGCCTGGGTCTTCTAGATCTTTATTCCTTTTAGGTATAAGTGTAATAGTTGACTCAGTTAGTGTTTCTGGTAGTTTATTTTCTTTAAAAGCGTGTATATATAAATCTTGCAGGTGTGGAGAAATTATCTCATAGAATCTTTTATATAATTCATTACTAAAGCCATCTGGTCCTGGCGTTTTGCCATTCTTCAACAAATGTATTGTTTCATCTATTTCCTGAAGTGTAATCTGAGCTCCTAATCCCTCTTGTTCCACCATATTTAATTTTGGAAGATTACAATTGTCTAAGAAATTTGTAATTTGAGTATTATTTGCAGAGGTTTTTGATGTATATAAATTTTGGTAAAATTGAGCAAATCTTTTATTAATATCTTTAGGTAGTGTTAGTAATTCCCCTTTGTCTGATTTAATTTTAGTAATTGTATTTTCTGTTTCCCATTTTTTTCAGTTGGCGTGCTAAGAGTTTATGTGGTTTATAACCAAATTCGAAGTTTTCTTGTTTTGTAATTTGAAATAATCTTATTATTCTGGCCAATAAAATTTTATTTAATTTATATTTTAGTATTGTTATCTTATTATGTTTATCTATAGTTGGTTCTTTCTAAATCTAATTGTCTAATTTCTTGTTCTAACTGCAATTGTTCAGTGTTATTCTTTTTATTTTGGGAAGTTTGATATGAAATTATAGTTCCTCTAATAAATGACTTAAAAGTTTCCCATAATAAGGAAAGTGAAGGATCTGGTGTATCATTTGTCTCAAAGAAGAATGTAATCTGTTCTTTTAAATATGTGCAACCTTGTGAGTTGTTTAAGATTTGGGGGTTAAACCTCCAGAACGATTTTTTATCAGGCATTCCTTCTAATTTTAAAGAAAATGTTAACGGGGAGTGATCGGAAATAATACTATTATGATATTTAGAATTATATATATGGAATTAATTTCATGTCCACTAAGAAATAATCAATACGTCAATATGTTTTATGTACCGTTGAATAAAATGAATATTCTCTACCTACTGGGTTCGTGATCCTCCATACATCTGTTATGTTGGTATTTTTCATGTATCTATTTAGGAGTTCACTAGTTTGAGATATTATGTTAATCCTTTTTTGTTTTGCTGATTTATCCAGATATGGATCTAAAACACAATTAAAATCTCCCCCTATTATCACATTTTGATAGTTAAGTTCTGAAATTGTATCCAGAATTTTGCTAAAGAATTGGGGGTTATCAAAATTAGGAGCAGTAATATTTATCAAAGTAAGTGGAGTAGAATGAATTTCTCCGGTAACTATGACGTACCTCCCCTTTTTATCTGCTATTGTATTCTTTAATTTAAATAGTATACCTTTATGAATGATAATAGCCGTGCCTCTAGATTTAGAAGTAAATGAAGAGTAGTATGTTTGCCCAATCCAATTTGCCTTCAGTCTTATCCGTGTTTGATGTTTCAGATGGGTTTCTTGTAAAAAAAATGATGTCACTGTTGAGAGCTTTTAATTGGGCAAAGGTCTTACCCCTTTTAATTGGTTCATTAGCGCCCCTTATATTCCAGCTACAGAATGTGATTCCTCCAGTTTTCTTTTGTTTATCGTCTTGCATTATGGATCATGTTAATACCTTTACTTCATATGCTGCAACCGAGAACCTCAGAACTCTAGGTGAAGGATGGTCATCCCTGGCTGTTAAGTTTTGTTGGCAACTCCCCTTCAGAATAATCCTTAGAAAAGTTCAGAAAGTGTAAAGTCGTGAAAAGATAATTAACAAACAAAAAGTGATATTATAATATCCAAAATTAAAGATACTATAATTAAAAACAAACCACCAACGGGTGGTAGAAAAATTATTGTTGACTTCCGTAGCTGTTTTTATACGTTTCGCTCTGCCCCTTGACCAAATATTATTAATTGGAAAAGAATATAAAGTTTAAAAAAAAATATATAAAATTAAACACATTTCTAATCTATCTATTGGAATGTATCTTCAGGAGGAAAAACAGAAAAAAAAAACAGTTTCCAACATTAAGTATATACTTAGATATAACAGTAATTATGTTCGTTATATATCCATATCTACCGATATGCCAAGAATTATTACAATTAAGTCTCCAACTTTTGTATTAGACAACAGCAGGTTCCAAGGAGTTAACCAGATTCAGACCCTTGGATAACTTCCAAGTATCTGAGTCCCCCCCCCCCCCAACTTTATGCAGAGTTTAGACTAGATCTACTATATCCATAAAATTTGTTAGTATATTATTAATACTTATCAATCATATTTAACTCATTATTCTTATATTTAGCAAGTAATTAACATCATGAAATAAACATCAGTCATTATTACACTGTGCCTTAATATTACACAATTTTATTAGTTATATTTTATGTTAGTATATAATTGTATGTTTCTTAAATCACAAATTTCTATATACAAGTCCATTGATAATATTTTTAGATATTCTCAAATTCCGTTTTTTTCCCCCACCAGAGTTTTTCTTGTTTTCCTTTGTTGAAGTGAAACATAAAATCCGACCTTGAATTAACATTCCAAAGATAAATTGTCTAGACAACGCCTCGAGGAAAGTTCGCCATCTTGACCAGAGCAGTCTTTTTTGTATATTAAAAAAAGAAACACAGTCCTTCCTTCGCCACTTCACATCTGTTTTATTGTGGGAGACCGACTCCTGATAATCAGTAGTTCTCCTCTGTGTTACTTTGTGCATATTCTGGATGCCTCTTCTGGATCTGTGAAGGCACGTTCAACCGAGTTATAAGTAATTCTCATTTTCTCAGGATATACTATTCCATATCTTACTCCCGAAACCACTTTCAGTAACCTTCTCGTCTTTGTAAACTTGTCTCTCTTTTCCATGACTTCAGCTGGAAAATCACGGAAGAATCTTAGTTTATCTTCTCCAAACATCAAATTCGCTCCATATAGAATCTGTTTCATAATTCCTTCCAGGGTTGAAATGTCGAAGAATTTCACAATAATCTGTCCTGGTGGGGCAGTTGGGCTTGCTTGAGAATTACGTCGAACCCGGTGAGCCAGATCTATTCTTGGGCTTCAGGCAGCTTAAGTACTTGGTTAAGTAAGTTGGCAGCAAACTCCTGAAGGTTTTTCCACTCTCCTTTCCTTCTTTTACTCCAACTATTCTCAAGTTCTGCCTCCTCGATCTCGCTTCCAGGTCCAGACATTTATTCTTAATTTTAACAAGTTCCCCCCAGTGCTTTCTTGTTCCTTTTTTTAGTCTCTTTATCTCTTTAGTCATCACAGTTATCGTATTATCCATTCCTTCCATAGCCGCGTCAGTAGACTTAACCATTGCCTCCAGCTTTTTATTACATTCTTTATCAACCCGCTGAATTTTTTTGTTTAAATCCTCCTCAATCTCAACCACATGTTTGGTTAAGTCATCAATTTTCCCCATCAGCGTATTGTTACCTTGTTTAATTTTTTCAGAGAGGCTTTTGTCCAGCGCGACATTCCCCTCTCGTATCACTTTAGAAATAGTTTCAGTGACTGAAGCTGTTACTGAAGCTGATACTGACTTTTCCAGTTGTTCCATTTGTCCCTTTGTTCCTCCATTGAAGTAATTTATGTAGAAGGATTTCGAGAGTCAGCTTCTTCTTCTGAGCTTCCAGCTGAAATTTGAGGGGATTGAGGAGTCTTTCCAAGTTTTTTCAAGTAGGCTCTTGTAACAGATCTTGCAACAGCTTTTGCAAGCTTCTGGCGAGGTTTCCCTTTTTCATTTAAAACTGCCATTATTCTCCATTATCAGCAGGATTTCTGATAACACACAATTAAATAACAGCTCTGGTAGTTATTTTTAGAACTCCCCCATCTTCCAACTCGTATTTTAGCACATTAAAGCATTCTTCGGGAGCAGAGCAAAACAGCAGCGTCTCTCAATGCACCTTTGACACCACCGGAAGTCCAGTTCTGTCAATCTGCTATAACAAAAATGCCATTTAGCTGAGAGGAGTTCAGAGAAGACTTTCAACGATGTTGCCAAGACTCAAGAGCCTGATCTGTAGGAAAAGGTTGGGCAGGCTAGGACTTTATTCCTTAGATCGCAGAAGGCTGAGGGGTAACCATATAAAGGTACAGGTATATAAAATCATGACAGGAATAGATAGGGTGAATGCAGAATCTTTTACCCAGGACAGTTTCCCTCTCCCCTGACTCTCATTCTGAAGAAGGGTCTCGATGTGAAACTTCGCCTATTCCTATTCTCTAGATATACTGCCCAGCCCGCTGAGTTACTCCAGCATTTTGGGTCTATCAAGACTGAGTGGTGAATGAATGAATACTTTATTGTCACATGTGACAAGTCACAGTGAAATTATTTGTTTGCATACCCGAGGTATGCAAATAGTAGCCACATATGGCAATATTCTCCGTCATTTTGGAATCAATTTTCACTACTACGCCGATGATACACAACTTTACCTTTCCACAAAACCAAATACCTCCCTCCCCCCAACTGCCCTCACCACCTGTCTTCAAGCTATCAGCAACTGGATGTCACTGAACCTTCTAAAACTCAATGGAAATAAAACAGAAATCATGCTAATTGGCTCAAACTCCACACTCTCCAAAATCCACCTGTTCACCATTTCAGTTGATGGCTCACCCATACCCACCTCCTCCCATGTCAAAAGTCTCGGCATCATTCTGGACAGTACACTTTCCTTTTGCCCCCACATCAACAATATCACACGCTCTGCATACTTTCATCTCCGCAACATATCCAGACTCTGCCCCTCCCTCTCCAAAAACAATACAAAAGTCCTCATCCACGCTCTGGTCACATCTCGCATCGATTACTGCAACGCCCTCCTCACTTGCACCACCAATAAACTCATCACCCGCACCAGATCATCGAACCACATCACACCTATCCTCACTCAGCTCCACTGGCTCCCTGTGCACCACCGGATTAACTACAAGATTTTACTGCTGACCCTCAAAGCCCTACAGCACTTTGCTCCCCAATACCTCTCTGACCTGGTGCTACCATACACTCCTTCCCGGTCACTTTGTTCCTCCTCAGCTGCAATTTTAACTATCCGTACATTTAGACTCAGCACCATGGGTGCCAGAGCCTTCAGCTGCTCTGCCCCATGTCTCTGGAACACTCTCCCACCTCCCATCTGTCACCTTGACACTATCGATCAATTCAAATCACAACTCAAAACACACCTGTTTAGATTAGCATACCCGACATAACTTCCACCATGCTCACCCTGATTTTAATAACTTAAAATGTTTTGTGTATTTTTTGCTTTTTTTGTTTTTTGTTTTTAATCAACTTGATTTTAATATTGATAATGTATTGTGATTTTATGTCCTGTAAGGTGTCCTTGGGTGTCCAGAAAGGCGCCAGCAAATAAAATGCATTATTACTATTATTATTATTATTATTATCATTATTATTATATGGGTGCTGACAACGTTACAAAGTATACACAGTATCTGTGGACATCCTTTGTTCTCCCCCAACCTCCTTCACGGCCCCCCCCCCCCATGCTGGGTCCGCATTGTTCATTGTTCTTCCCCCTCCCTCACGGCGGTCCCCCTTTGTTCCTTCCCTCCACAGCAGCGTCCTCACTCCACATGTCTGTCTTCATCAATCGGTTGGCGCCCCCATCCACTGCCATACTGACCTCCCCACTATCGCCGGCGGGTCCTCACTGGACGCCACCGTGGCACTGACCCAGGCCCCAGCCCCATGGCTCCGATCTCGGCCGCTGGCTCGACGTCCCATGCTCCGTCAGCCATAGGCTATGGTCAGCCGTGGTGATCTTATAGAGGTGTATATTATCCTGAGGGGTATATATAGGGTGAATGCACAGAGTATTTTTTTCCCGGGGCTGGAACATCAAGAAGTAGAAGGCATAGGTTTACGGTCAGTGGGAATGGTATAATAGGGACCTGAGAGATAACTGTTTCACACAGAGGGAAGTAAGTATATGGAACGAGTTGCCCGATGAAATGGTTGAGGCATGTTCAATAACAGCATTTAAAAAAGATTAGGAGAGATACATGGGTAAAGAAGGTTTTCAACCCAAACCGTTACCCATTCCTTCTCTCCAGAGATGCTGCCTGTCCTGCTGAGTTACTCAGAATTTTGTGTCTGTCTTTGGTTTAAACCAGCATCTGCATGCAGTTCCTTCCTAGACATAGAATAGTTTAGATGGATATGTTAAATGTGGGAAAATGGGATTATTTTAGATGGGCATCTTGGTCGGCGTGGACGAGTTCTGCCCCAGGGCATGTTTCCATGCTGTATGACTCAATTACTATTTCTGTAGTGACCATTTATATTAATCTCAGTGATGTGATAAGCTTTGTATTTGGAGATAGCTGAATGGGGAGTTTCTAATTGCATTTCCTTATCCACAGGAAGCTGTTCTTGTTTGTAGAAGTTAATTTGCCATTATTTCAGGTTAGTCTTTATGACGTTTTTATATCCCTTTACCCAACCTGAAGAGAATTGTTTCCAGTTTATCAATTTATATGAGAATTTAGTGGCAGCACAAACAAGTTACTGCATTCTTGTTCAGAAGTTGGAGCTATTGATCCAGAGTTTGATTGTGAGACCCATGTGGGGAATTTAAATTCAAGTAATTGAATAGATGTAGAATGAAAATGCAATATCAGAAATTATAGTAAATCCGCCAAATCTACCCAGTTTAATTCATATGTAACTCCAGGACCATGAATATGATTGAACATTAACTGAAATGATTAGCAAGTCATTTGGTTCAAGGGGCAATTAAAGATTAGAGAGCCATGAATTGGGGAGTTTATCATAGGGCTAAGCAAGTGCAGTGTTTACTATGGATGCTTATTCGAATTTCGTAAAGACAAATGAAATGACCAAAGGGCACAAAACCTCCACCCAAAAAATCTGCTGACGTAGAACCTGGGATGGCCTCAATGGGCCCTCACATAACCTCATGTGGTTTTCAATACTTGCTTAAGCACTGATGAGAAAATGGTGAAAACAGTTCTCCATAGGCTGCACGCAACACGATGGAATGGAGGAAATGAAAGCTGTGGGAGGACAGGGAGAAGGGCAAAGTTTAAAGGAAATGTGCACGGCAAGTTTTTTTTAACATAGATGGTGGTGAATGACTGTAACGTGCTGCCAGGTGTGGTGGTTGAAGCAGATACAATAGTGGTGTTCAAGAGATATTTGAATAAGCATATGGATATGCAGGGAATAGAGGCAACTCTTCTATGTTCTATGTTTTATGTTAAGATGGCTGAAGAAAAAAAAAGAATGTAAATCAAAACCTCAAACCTAACACAAAATCTGATCTACCTAGCGGCAAAGATGCCTGCCCCCCTGAGTTAGAAGAGTTGCTGGTCACCGATCCAGTGACTCAGGTTCACTCCTGACCTCTGCTGATGCCTGTGTGGACTTTTTGTTCTTCTGATTTCCTCTGGGTCCCACTTATATCCCAAAGATGCACAGGTTTGTCGGTTATTTGGCCACTGAATTGCAGCTGGTGTTGAAGTGAATAGTAGAATCAGAGAGAATTGATCGTAATGTGCAAAATAAAATAGGATTGAGGTGGAGTTTGTACAAATGGATAGTTTGCATGGGTTGAGTGGATCAAAGACATGTCTCCATATTGTATATGACTCAGTGATATACCATCAATGCACATTCTCCAGAATCCACTAATTCACGAGCAGGATATGTGAACCAATATCAGCATTCTTTCCAAAGTCCCGTCCCAGTACAATTTATTGTGTAGGAAGGAACTGCAGATGCTGGTTTCAACTGAAGATAGTCAAAAAATGCTGGAGTAAATCAGCGGGTTAGGCAGTATATCTGGAAAAAAGGAAAAGATTACTTTTGGGTCGAGACCCTTCTTCAGACCCAGTTTGAAATGTCACCTATTCCTTTTCTCCAGAGGTGCTGTCTGACCTTCTGAGTGACTCCAGCATCTTATGTCAATCCATAATTTATTGTATTATTGTTTATTATACATGTATTTGTTGAGTTGTTGTGTCAGCATATATTTAGAACTTCTCTGTTCTGTTCCAAGTACACATGACAATTAAACACAGTTGACTCTTGTCTCTTGCTCCAAGTGCTTCAGTTTCCTCCCATATTGCAAAGATGTACTTTTGTAGCTTAATTGGCTTCTGTAAATTGTCCCTAGTGTGTAGGATGTGAAACAGGGATAACAGAACTAGTATGAATGGGTAACCATTGTGCCGAAGGGCCTGTTTCCACGCTGTATGTCCACAGTAAACTAAATATCAGCCTAAAGTAGAGAAGGATGGCACTGAGAATCTCAGGTCCATTTATTGGATCAGCCAAAAGCACAGTGTAAATAGTAGAAATTCAGTAATTAATTGCCTAAATTAACCACGCACCATTTTACCAAGAGCCTCCCTTCCTGCCTGTGGCAGAGGCTGCAAGATTCCATGTTGACATCATTAGTTACATCAGACCTAGAGTGCAAGCAAGCCATCCTTGACATGACCCCCTAAAAAGAGGAGAAGACCATCATGAGGTCTTCATTAGATGTGCACTAAGAAGATCTGCCAGATGTTTGCAGACACGAAGAACATATATTTGGAAGAACAAACCCTCAGGTATTTTTTGTAGCTCAGACTATCAGGATCCTTAGGAGTTGTGGTGGAACTGTAGGTTGGTGTAAGGAGCCAGGGAAATAGAGGTAGTCCTGTCCCTCGGATCCATACTTCTGAACAAAGCTTACTATGGAAAATTTCCAGCAATTTGGTCTTCCTGAGGAGAAATTCATATGTTTTCAAGAAATGGAGCATTCAATTTCTTGTGAGGTAATCTATCTATATTACTAAAAGTCTGATCTTGACAGCTTTTGGCCCACTGTACTGCGATTTCCGAGAGAACGCCGTCACATACGGCCATCATTTTTGGCCACCTTGCTCAGTGCCCCCCTTCGCCATACTGGACCAGAGGATTTTTCCCATTGATTAATAATGAAAGATATATTAATGTTTTTTAAAAAATCCCCATTCTCTCTGTTCTCTCTGCTGCCCCCGCTGCAGCAGGGGGGAGGGGGGTGGGACTATAAAACCCAGAAGTGTTGTGCCTCACTCAGTCTCTGCCAGACCCAGGAAACGAGAGGGTTACGGCTTTCTGAGCTGTGAATAACACTGAACGGTTTACTACACCATGGTGAGTCCCCTTGATGTGGCTGCTGCCAAATTGTTTAACCTTTTTTTAAAGAGTTTGTGTTCACAAAATGAATTTTGGTTGTCAGGAGGCTGCAGCCCAATTGTTTGCCTTGCCTTTTTAAAGAGTTTGTGGTCACAAAATGAATTTGTTGTCAGGTGGCTGCAGCCCAATTGTTTGCCTCGCCTTTTTAAAGAGTTTGTGTTCACAAAATGGATTTAGGTTGTCAGGTGGCTGCATCCAAATTGTTTGCCTCGCCTTTTTAAAGAGTTTGTATTCACAAAATGGATTTTGGTTGTCAGGTGGCTGCAGCCAAATTGTTTACCTCGCCTTTTTAAAAAGATTGTGTTCACAAAATGTATTTTGGTTGTCAGGTGGCTGCAGCCAAATTGTTTTCCTCGCCTTTTGAAATGTTTGTGTTCACAAAATGGATTTTGGTTGTCAGGTGGCTGCAGACCAATTGTTTGCCTTTTTTTTAAAATGTTTTTGTTCACAAAATGGATTTTGCCTGTAAGATGGCTGCAGCCCAATTGTTTGCCTTGCCTTTTTAAAAAATTTGTGTTCACAAAATAAATATTGGTTATCATGCGGCTGCAGCCAAATTGTTTGCCTCACCATTTTAAAATGTTTGTGTTCACAAAATGGATTTTAGTTGTCAGGTGGCTGCAGCCCAATTGTTTGCCTCGCCTTTTTTTAAATAGTTTGTGTTCACAAAATGAATTTTGGTTGTCAGGTGGCTGCACCCAATTGTTTGTCTCGCATTTTGAAAGAGTTTGTGTTCACAAAATGGATTTTGGTTGTCTGGTGGCTGCAGCCAAATGATTTGCCTCCCTTTTTTAAAGAGATTGTGTTCACAAAATGGATTTTGGTTGTCTGGTGGCTGCAGCCAAATTGTTGCCTCACTTTTTAAAAGAGATTGTTTTCACAAAATAGATTTTGGTTGTCAGGAGGCTGCAGCTAAATTGTTTGCCTCGACTTTTTAAAAAGTTTGTTGTCACAAAATGAATTTTGGTTGTCAGGTAGCTGCAGCCAAATTATTTACCTCGCCTATTTAAAAAGACTGTTTTCACAAAATTGATTTTTGATGTCAGGTGGCTGCACCCAATTGTTTGCCTCGCCTTTTTTAAGAGTTTGTTTTCACAAAAATTGATGTTGTTTGTCTGCTCCATGCAGCCCAATTGTTTGCCTCGCCTTTTGAAAGAGTTTGTGTTCACAAAATGGATTTTGGTTGTCAGGTGGCTGCAGCCCAATTGTTTGCCTCACCTTTTTAAAGAGATTGTTCACAAAATGGATTTTGGTTGACAAGTGGCTGCAACCAAATTGTCTGCCTTGCGTTTTTAAAAAGTTTGTGTCACAAAATGGATTTTGGTTGTCAGGAGGCTGCAGCCAAATTGTTTTACCTCGCCTGTTTAAAAAGATTGCGTTCACAAAATGTATTTTGGTTGTAAGCTGGCTGCAACCAAATTGGTTGCCTCGCCTTTTTAATGAGTTTGTGTTCACAAAATTGATATTGGTTATCAGTCGGCTGCTGCCAAATTGTTTGCCTCGCCATTTTAAAAAGTTTGTGCTCACAAAATGGATTTTTGATCTCAGGTGGCTGCAGCCCAATTGTTTGTCTTGCCTTTTTTATAAAGTTTGTCTTCACAAAATGGATTTTAGTTGTCAGGTGGCTGCAGCCAAATTTTTTTCCTCGCCTTTTTTAAATTGTTTGTGTTTACAAAATGAATTTTGTTTGTCAGGTGGCTGCACAGAATTGTTTACCTCACCTTTTGAAAGAGTTGGTGTTCACAAAATGGATATTGTTTGAAAGGTGAAAGGTGGCTGCAGCCAAATTGTTTGCCTCGACATTTTAAAATGTTTTTCTTCACAAAATAGATTTTGGTTGTCAGGTGGCTGTAGCCCAATTGTTTGACTCGCTTTTTAATAGAGTTTTGTGTTCACAAAATGATTTTTTGTTGTCAGGTGACTGCAGCCAAATTGTTTGCTTCACCATTTTAAAAAGTTTGTGTTCACAAAATGGATTTAACCATATAACCATATAACCATATAACAATTACAGCACGGAAACAGGCCCTCTCGGCCCTTCCAGTCCGTGCCGACCATTTGTCTTCCCCTAGTCCCATCTACCTGCACTCAGACCATACCCCTCCATTCCCTTCACGTCCATATACCTATCCACTTTACTCTTAAATGTTAAAATCAATCCTGCCTCCACCACTTCTGCTGGAAGCTGATTCCACACAGCCACCACCCTCTGAGTAAAGAAGTTCCCCCTCACGTTACCCCGAAACCTCTGTCCCTTAATTCTCATGTCATGCCCTCTTGTTTGAAACTTCCCTACCCTCAATGGGAAAAACGTATCCACGTCAACTCTGTCTATCCCTTTCATCATTTTAAAGACTTCAATCAAGTCCCCCCTTAACCTTCTGCGCTCCAAAGAATAAACACCTAACTTGTTCAACCTTTCTCTGTAACATAGTTGCTGGAACCCTGGCAACATTCTAGTAAATCTCCTCTGTACTCTCTCTATTTTGTTGACATCCTTCCTATAACTAGGCAACCAAAATTGTACACCATACTCCAGAATTACCAATGCCTTGTACAATTTTAACATTACTTCCCTACTCCTATATTCAATGCTCTGATTTATAAAGGCCAGCACACCAAAGGCTTTCTTTACAACCCTATCTACATGCGATTCCACCTTCAGGGAACTATGCACAGTTATTCCTACCCTCTGTTCCACAGCATTCCTCAATTCCCTACCATTTACCATGTACGTCCTATTTTGATTTGACCTGCCAAATGTAGCACTTCACACTTATCAGCATTAAACTCCATCTGCCATCTTTCAGCCCACTTTTCCAAATGGCCCAAATCTCTCTGTAGACTTTGAAAATCTACATTATCCACAACACCACCTATCTTAGTATCATCTGCATACTTACTTATCCAATTTTCCACCCCATCATCCAGATCATTGATGTACATGACAAACAACAGTGGACCCAACACAGATCCCTGAGGCACCCCACTGGTCACCGGCTTCCAACCTGACAAACAGCCATCCACCATTACTCTCTGACATCTCCCATTCAGCCACTGTTGAATCCATCTTGCTACTCCGCCATTAACCCCCAAAGATTGAACCTTCTTAACCAACCTTCCATGGGGAACCTTGTCAAAGGCCTTACTGAAATCCATATAGACAACATCCACTGCTTTACCCTCATCAATTTCCCTAGTTACCGCTTCAAAAAATTCAAGAAGGTTTGTCAAACATGACCTTCCAGGCACAAATCCATGTTGACTGCTCCTGATCAGACCCTGTTTATCCAGATATATTATCTGGATAAACAGGTAATATATATATTATCTCTAAGTATCCTTTCCATTAATTTGCCCACCACTGACGTCAAACTAATAGGTCTATAATTGCTAGGTTTATTCTTTGAACCCTTTTTAAACAATGGAACAACATGCGCAGTATGCCAATCCTCCGGCACTGTTCCCGTTTCTAATGACATTTGAAATATTTCTGTCATAGCTCCTGCTATTTCTACACTAACTTCCCTCAATGTCCTAGGGAATATCCTGTCAGGACCTGGAGACTTATCCACTTTTACTTTTTTGTCATTTATGTCGTCAAGTGGCTGCAGCCCAATTGTTTGCCTTGCCTTTTTAAAAAGTTTGTGTTCACAAAATGGATTTTGGTTGTCATGTGACTGCAGCCCAATTGTTTGCCTCGCTTTTTTAAAGAGTTTGTGTTCACAAAATGCATATTGGTTGTCAGCAGACAGCAGCCAAATTGTTTGCCTCGACTTTTTTAAATGTTTTTGTTCACAAAATGGATTTTGGTTGTCAGGTGGCTGTAGCCCAATTGTTTGTCTCGCTTTTTAATAGAGTTTTGTGTTCACAAAATCAATTTTGGTTGTCAGGTGACTGCAGCTCAATTCTTTGCCTCGCCTTTTTAAAATGTTGTTGTTTACAAAATTGATTTTGGTTGTCCGGTGGCTGCAGCCCAATTGTTTGCCTTTCATTTTTAAAGAGTTTGTGTTCACAAAATGAATTTTGGTTGTCAGGCGGCTGCAGCCAAATTGTTTGCCTCGCCATTTTAAAACGTTTGTTTTCGCAAAATGGATTTTTGTTGTCAGGTGGCTGCAACCTAATTGTTTGCCTTGCATTTTTTTTAAAAAGTTTGTGTTCACAAAAAGGATTTTAGTTGTCAGGTGGCTGCAGCCAAATTGTTTGTCTCGCTTTTTTTTTTAATAGTTTGTGTTCACTAAATGAATTTTGGTTGTCAGGTGGCTGCACCCACTTGTTTGCCTCGCCTTTTTTAAGAGTTTGTGTTCACAAAATGAATTTTGGTTGTCAGGCGGCTGCAGCCAAATTGTTTGCCTCGACATTTCAAAACGTTTGTGTTCGCAACATGGATTTCTGTTGTCAGGTGGCTGCAGCCTAATTGTTTACCTTGCTTTTTAAAAAAAGTTTGTGTTCACAAAAAGGATTTTGGTTGTCAGGTGGCTGCAGCCAAATTGTTTGTCTCGCCTTTTTTTTAATAGTTTGTGTTCACTAAATGGATTGTGTTCACATGCTGCGCTCAGGCATGTAAGTAGATTCAAGAGTGTTTCACTGTCATATATATGGTGTGTCTGTGACTGTGTGTGTGTGAGGTGCAGTGTGTGTATGTGTCTGTGTGTGAGTGTGTATGAGTGTGTGTGCGTGAGTATGTGTGGTTGGCCGTGCACTCACTGTGGTTGACTTGAGTTGAAATGGAATGGATTTGATTGTTGCCCTGTGCTCACTCTGCTTGACTTGACTTGAATTGAAATGGAATGGATTGAATAGTTGGCCCTGCACTCACTGTGCTTAACTTGACTTGGCCCTGCACTCACTGTGCTTGACTTGACTTGACTTGAGTTGACTTGAAATGGAATGGATTGGATTGGATTGTTGGCCCTGCAATCACTGTGCTTGACTTGACGTGACTTGAAATGGAATGGAATGGATTTGATTGTTGGCCCTGCATCACTGTGCTTGACTTGAATTGACTTGAATTGACTTGACTTGACTTGACTTGGAATGGATTGTTGGTCCTGCACTCACTGTGCTTGACTTGATTTGGAATGGATTGGATTGCATTGTTGGCCCTGCTCGCACTATGCTTGACTTGATGAATTGAAATAGAATGGAATGGATTGGTTTGTTGGCCCTGCACTCACTGTGCTTGAGTTGACTTGACTTGACTTGACTTGACTTGACTTGGAATGGAATGGATTTGATTGTTGGCTCAGCACTCTGCTTGATCCAAAGGTCCTGCTCACTCCGAATTCCCGCTCACTTCGGAAGTTCCACTCACTCCGGAAGTCCCGCTCACTCCGGAAGTCCAGCTCACTCCGGAAGTCCAGCTCACTCCGGAAGTCCAGCTCACTCCGGAAGTCCCGCTCACTCCGGAAGTCCCGCTCACTCCGGAAGTCCCGCTCACTCCGGAAGTCCCGCTCACTCCGGAAGTCCCGCTCACTCCGGAAGTCCCGCTCACTCCGGAAGTCCCGCTCACTCCGGAAGTCCCGCTCACTCCGGAAGTCCCGCTCACTCCGGAAGTCCCGCTCACTCCGGAAGTCCCGCTCACTCCGGAGTCCCGCTCAGTGGAGAGGCTGCGCTCAACCACATGAATAGATTCAAGAGAGTTTTACTGTTGTATATATGTTGTGCGTGAGTGTGTGTGAGTGAGTGCGTGTGAGATGGAGGGTGGCTGCGAGGATGTGTGTGTGAGATGGAGGGTGTCTGTGTGTGGCTGTGAGTGTGTCATGGATTGTGTGTGTGTGTGAGTGAGATGGAAAGTGTGTGTGTGTGTGTGTGTGTGTGTGTGTGTGTGTGTGTGTGTGTGTGTGTGCCAGGCATGTGCCATCAGTGTAGGCAAGGTAGGCACTGCCTACCCTGACTAAAATTATAACATAGTATTTACTAAAAATAAATAGTAAAGGCATGGGAGAATTATGCCTATGTAAGAGATCAATCTCATAGGCAGGCATAATTTTCCGTGCCTTTCATCCGCAGCGCTTGTAACACAGGAAGCTCTCTGCAGCCCACGTGCCGTCAGCGCTGCTTCAAGCTTCAATTTCAAGCTGGGCTGAAGCCAGCTGAAATTCTGCCTTGGCATCACTGCTACACAGCGCTAGTATCTTGGTGGGGTTTTCAAATATGGATTGTCATTATTTTAAGTGTATCTTAGGAAACAGAGAGAGAAGAAAGTAGCTCGTGTCCGAATAACGTGGTAAGTACATTTCTTGCTGATGTTTTAAAATACCATATTTCCCGGGGTGTGGGGGTGGGGGTAGAGATCCTTTCACAGCGTTTGGGAAGTCTGGCCTGGGATAAAGTTGCGGCGAGGGCACGAATGGTGTGAAGGAGGGGATCGCGATAATGCCACTTGCGACGCTCCTTGCATGGAGGCGTGCAATGCCAAAGCATTGAGGCCGGGGGGGAGAAGTAGCTCGGGTGGCTGAGTGGGTGCCGGCCCGGACAGCGGAACCAGCCGCCACCTTAGCTCCTTCTGCCGGCCCCTGCTCACCTCTGGCAGCTCTCCGTCTAAAATACTCTCTCCTGCCGCTCGCTGGCCTCACTCATGTCCTTAAATTCCAACAGCATGATTGGGGTTACTCGGCTGTGCGAATTTAAGGATTTGCAGGAAGCCGCTGAAATGAGTGAAGTCGGCGAACGGCAGGTGAGAGGTGTTCAGACGGAGAGCACTGCCAGAGGTGAGCGGGCCAGCAGAAGGTGATGAAGTGGCGGCCAGCTCTGCTGTCGGGTCCCGGCGGCTGCTCGCAGCTCCAAGAGCTGCTTCTATCCCCGGCTGCAGTGCGTGGCTTCGCACCCGGAGAGCTGCGCTAGCGGTGAGTGAGTGAGTTACTGGCATTATCCCTGACCCCCTCCTTCTCAACACTCCTGCCCTCCCCACAACCCCCTGGACAGACAGCCCCACATATTTTTACAGAGAGAACAATCTGCGCATGTGCGGTTTAATTTTTGTTTAAAGCCGAATGAATGCCTACCTTGAGTAATTACTCGCGGCATGTGCCTGGTGTGAGCCCACAAGCCGTGAATTAACTGCCAGTTCACCAGCCGTGAGTGAGCGTGTCAACTGCCAGCCCACCTTTGGCCTACCTGAAACCACAAATTCTGTCCCACAAAGCCCCTATAAACCCAGAAACCAGTTATTTTTGTCCAAAATGCCCCTATTAGCCCAGGGGGAGTATTTTGGCTCAAAAGGCCCATGCCATGCCAGGAAAAGTCACTTTTCACTGAGATTACACTCAGATTTTTTAAAAAGTCCCTTTAGCCCATCAGGCCTGTACTAGCCCAGGAGGAGTCCCTTCGGCCCATCAGTAAGTATTCCCCCTGTAAGTATTAAACCGCACCCCAGTAATTTTCTCCCGCCTTTCATTGGCTCCCTGTGAGATCCACTCCAGGTTAGACTTTCCTCCTTCATTGCTGTGATCTGTAGAAATAGATTAAAAATGTCTAAAGTTAATTCTCCACCCTCACCCCCTTCTCTCTCATAGAGTCTCTCACCTGTTTTGGGCAGAATTTCTGGCAGTTTCTGAACTGCCAGCCCACCAGCCCTGCGTGACTGAGCTGCCAGCCCACCAGGCCTAAGTGACTGGGCTGCCATCCCAAGATTCAATTTGACCCACAATGTCCATAAAAGCCCTCTGGAAACCAATCCCTTTGGCCCACAACACCCATAATAGCGTCCCAGAAAGCGAGACCTCCGCTTCACAAAGCTAAGCTGACTTTGGCCTATTTTATTGTGAACTTGTAAGTACTACATAAGCTCAACCTTTATGATGGGATCTAAAATCTTCCCATTTTATAATAAACCAGCCTATAGTTCCGACTATTCTGCCTTGCTCCCTTTTTGTGCAGTGGGGAAATATTGGCAATTTTCCAATCATCTGGGACCACTCCTGACTCTAGTGATTCCTGCAATATCACTATCAATGCTTCCACAATCTCTAAAGCCACCTCTTTCAGACTCTAGGTTGCAGTCCATCCGGCCCAGATGTCCTATCCCCCTTCAGCCCTTTCAGCTTCCCAAGCACCTTCTCCCTAGTAATAGCCACTCCACTAATTTCCACCCCCTGACTCTCTTGAATTTCAGGCACATTGCTGGTGTCTTCCACTGTGAAGACTGATGCAAAAAAAGTTATTCAACTCCTTTGCCATTTTTTTATTCCCCATTATCAATTCTCCTGCATTATTCTCCAGCAGTCCAACGTCCATTCTTGTCTCTTTCTTGCTCTTTATATAACTGAAGAAACCCTAGCAATCCTCTTTTATATTATTGGCAAGCTTACCTTTCGTATTTAATCTTTTCACCCCATATTTTCTTTTTAGTTATCCTCTATTGATCTTTAAAAGCTCCCCAATCCTCTGGTTCCCACTAATCTTTGCTGTGATATATGCCGTCTCTTTTGGATTTATACTATCCTTGACTTCCCTTATCAGCCAGGGTCGCCTCTTTCCCCCCCTAGAATCTTTCTTCCTCTTTGGAATGCAAAGATCCTGCATCTTCTGGATTATTCCTAGAAATTCCTGCCATTGCTGTTCCACCGTCATCCATGCTAGGGTGCTTTTCCAGTAAACTTTGGTCAGCTCCACCCTCATGCCTCTGTGGTCCCCTTTGCCCTGCTGCAATACGGACATATCCAATTTCACCTTCTCCCTCTAAAATTCTGGTTGCAGTTAATGGATGCCAGCAGTCCTGGGAAGCTTATAAGTCTGGCAAGCCCCATTCCCTGCAATTTATTTTGCTCCTCATTGAAATTGAAATTGATTAAAATGTCCCTCTACAAAAACAACCCCGGATAACTTTTCCGATAGGGTGGTGAACTGCATAATGAGACGCATTGCAGAAAAAGTACAGTGGACATTTGGAAAGATGCTGTGGCAGGGAAATTGAAAGTGAATATCATCTTGACATCTGGAGGGTTTGCAGCCCAAGGGCAAATGGCTGATATTCAGAGATATCAACTATGGAAATGCATTTGAATACACTGCCTATCAAAGTCCAGATGCAATATGATGTCTCTGTAGATTCAATGGGAACTGGGTCTTTGTTGATGATCATGATTTACCTCTAGCTTCTTCCCCAAAGTCTCTGATCACATAGTGAAGCTGCTCATTGCCAAAACAACACCTTTAATAATGAAGTACTGCTCGTGAGGTAACAAATGGACTAAATATCTCAGCAGCTTTATGTTCAAGAATCCACAGGCTGCAACTTGTTGTCCATTCTGTGGACGTTAGTAAGCATTGTGCACTAAACTGGGTAGTGATCCAGCCAGATGTCAGCTGTAATAAAAGGGAAAATAAACCCAAAAAAAACATTACCACGTACTATTAATTATACTGTGTTAGTTCAATTATGGTCATAAGTTGCACACAAAAGCTCTAACATGCTAATGAGGCTGGAATAATGAATGCAGCAGGGAATATAGCTAGTGGGGAAATGAGTTTGGAAAAGGCCTAATATTTGGCTGAAAGGCCAGGACTTACAGAAAAAAATAGACATTATGGAGAAGGGCAGTAGTCCTGTAAAGGAAGAATGTTTTATTCTACCTTAAAAGATATGATAGACATTCAAGGAAAACATATTGTAATTAATTTATTAGCCAAGAATGTAAAACATACAAGGAATTTGATTAGCCATACAGTCATACCAAAAAAACAACAAGACACACAACTGCATAAAAATATGCATAAACATCCATCACAGAGCACTGTCATGCAAAGGCAAAAATGTATTATCTTCTTCCCTCCTTTTCTCCTGTGGTCAGGACAGTGGAACCCTCCACAGTTGGGGCGGTCGAAGCTCTCGGAGCCCACGATCGATGCTCCCACGTCAAGGCGATTGAAGTTCCGGCGATCGGGTGGTTGAAGCTCCTGCAGTTGGAGCTCCCGAAGTCGATCGCCAGCCAAAGGACCGCCAGCTCCACGATGTTAGGCCACAATGCGGATGAAGATAAGATACAGAAAAAGTTGCTTCTCCTTGGAGGAAAGAGATCAAAAGACTCTAAATGTGGTCTCACCACCGTCTTGTACAACTGCAACATGACCTCCCAACTTCTTACAAATTTAAAAAAAAATTAAATCTATAAAAAGCATGTACAGCTTTTACCACTGGCAAAGCTGCACCTAAACTTGCTTCCTGATGAAAGAAAATGCACAGGGCCGTGTCAAGGTATGTCACAAGGACTTGTTTGGATGATGGCACATCACTGGATTTTCAGATGTGAAGCGCCAGTGGAAAAGTCCTCCATATTCAGTCCAGAAAGTAGTGGATATGAGGGGAAGACTGATGGCAAATCTGTGCCAACAGGTTCTGGCCCAAAATGAGGTAGGATATATTATTGTGCGAGGGAAATATTATAAATCACGAATTTGAGGTACATGTCACAAGGATAATACAAATATCATAGGAGATTTTAATCTTAAAGACTACAGCGATGTAGCTAGTAAAGCTGCTGCCACGGTTGTAGTGATGTGGATTCAGTCCTAATTTCTGGTGCTGTCTGTATGAAGTTTGTACATTCTACCTGTGACTATGTTGGTTTCATCTGGTGCTCCCTTTTCCTTCCATCTCTTGCAAGTTGGAAAGATAATTGGTCATTGTAAATTGTTCCTCATATGTAGGTGAATAGATGAGAATAAAGGAAGAATGAAAGTGGGATTAATGTTGAATTTGTATTCCTAATGGACCTGTACCACTTAGGCGATTTTTCAGGCGACTGAAAAACCGGCAACTGAAATGGAGACTGTCAGAGAGGAACACACAAACACATCAATAGAGGTCACCTAGAAAATATAGTTGGGGAGAATCAACCTGGAGTTAAAAAAGGCTAAGCATTAATTACAAATCTATAATTCTTCAGAGGATGTAACGGGATGGTTAAGAAAGTATCAACAGATATATATTGGATTTTATGAAGGCATTTAATTGTATGGCACAGATAAGGTTGTGACAAAATGAGAACTAATGAGTTTGGTGGTAACACACTAGAGCGGAATGAGGATTGGTTAACAAAAGAAAAGATGAGAGTAGAATTAGTGGGCCATTTTGAGCTTGGCACTGTAACTAGCACAATACTACAAGGGTCACTGCTTAAGCCATAGCTATTTGTAATCTATATCAATGACTTAATGCATCTAAGCCACCCGATGACATAAAGCTGAGAAGGTATGTAAGGTGGGAGGAGGATGCAAATAGATTGCCAGTTTGCAAAGATACACGGGCAGGTTTAGTGAGGGATCAGGAATGTGGCAGATGGAATGTAATATGTATCAATGCGGAGTCTGTGCTTTTTCAGTGGTTCAGTGATGCTTTATTGTCACATACATCTAGGTACAGTGAAATTCCTATTTTTAATACGATTTAGTAAAAATCTGACTATACATGAGGACAATCATATTTAAGTACAAGAGTGTAAAATAGTAGATTATTCTGAGGCAGTACACAATAGTCATCACGATTCTGGCACCACTTGATTTGCAGCAAGAAAATAAAACATTATTATATAATCCAAAGGATTAAAGAATGCTGGTTGCAGATAAATCTTGGTTTCCTTTTAAGCAAAGCACAGCACATTAACATGCAGGCACAGCAAACAATGTAAAGACAATATTTATTTGTGATTGTTGCATAGGGATTTTTTTTTAAGGATTTACTGCAGGTAAATAAGATGGAGGAATATGAAACCTGAAATACCGTGTATGGTACATAAGCAAAAAAAATATTCTCTTGACCTGTGAGTGCTGAAAACGTCACCAGACTGGGATGAGAGATGCATCCCACATAAACAAAAATTTACAGAGGATTAAAAGGTAAGAGGGATTGTATTGAAACAATTAAAGTTTTCAATGGACAACATATTAAATAATTAACCTATATTTAAAAAGATCGTAGAATTTGTCTCCATAGTCTTACGCCATCCAGTCTGAGATGGACCTCATTAAGTAGGGAGTTTTTAATCTATAGAACTTGCTCCCTTAAAAGTAGTCTGGATGCTCCATTGTCAAGTACTTTTAAAACTGAGATTGACCAAGCTTTGTATGTCAACCAAAAGAATAAGGGGATAATGGGTGATAGTGAAGTAGTCATGATCTTACTGAAGGAAGAAGAGACTCCATTTCCCAATTGACCAATGCAGATCCCATCTTCATGTCTGTTGTGGGCCGGCTAAGAGCAGTGATTTCTCTGCAGGTTGCAACTTCTGAACTCCAAAGATTCACAACCCATGTTCTTCCTCTCTACAATTACTGGGGTAATACATTGTCCTACGCTCATTACGTAATTCCAGGCTTTTCAGGCAAGGAAGCCAACCTCTCACACTCATTCCCTTTAGTCTGTTACATGTTTCAATGAATCCACTTTCATTCTTCTCAGCGTCAATCCCCTCTAACATGCATCAGATCAGATTTCCCACAAATCACAATGTTGCACCGCCTCCAAATCAGAAGATATTAGCAGCTTCTCCTGACGTTCAGGCTCTGACGGACACATTAATCTTTACATTGCACAGTTTCCCAGTTACAGTCAATAATTTAAAAACAACAGAGAACATATAAATAGAGTCTCAGTCATAACATCATCAAACAAAGCATGTACAGACAGAAGAGCCCGCTTCAACATCATTAAGAAGAGATTTAAATCTGTTTATAGAAACCAGCTCCTTAAGTTTCAGTTCATTCTGCACTGAGATTTGTTACTAATTTTAAAACCTGCACGCACCACTGCTCTTTGTATGCTCGAGTTGGATGGTTTGCCCTGTCCACCCGCAGACACCATCATTGGCATATCCTTATTTATAAGACTATCCTTGGTATTCTTCCTTCATACCTGCAGAAGTATGTAATTCGAAAAAGCACAGGAACCTATCAGCTCCGCTCTGAGGACTTGTTCTTACTAACTGTACCTAATGTCCGTACTGAACTGGGGAAAAGGGCATTTAGTTATGCTGCTCCCTTCGCATGGAACCAGCTGCAGAATGAACTGAAACTTAAGGAACTGGTTTCTATAAACAGATTTAAATCTCTTCTTAATGATGTTGAAGCGGGCTCTTCTGTCTGTACATGCTTTGTTTGATGATGTTATGACTGTGACTCTATTTATATGTTCTCTGTTGTTTTTAAATTATTGTCTGTAACTGGGAAACTGTGCTGCTGCCTGTCTTGGCCAGGACTCTCTTGTAAAAGAGATTTTTTATCTCAATGAGACTTCTCCTGGTTAAATAAAGGTTAAATAAAAATAAAATAAAAATAAAAATTGCAGCACACTGGCAGCCATCTTGAATTGTTCTAATATCGAAGCTGCCAACTCTCACACATTGAGCGTGAGACTCATGCATTTCGCCCAATTCTCACGCTCTCATGCTGATCACAGAATTTCTCACGCTCTGCGTGAGAATATTCTGTGATCAACGAGAATTTCAAAACTAATATCAACTGCTTGTGTGTGCGTCTGTTGACAAGGTAGCAGCACACTTATTATCTGTTATTTTCACTTGTCCGAACCGTCACACGTCTCCAAACCATGTTCCCATGCAAATTTACATTGAAAGACATGGAGCAGGAAGTGAATGAGTGTACCCAGCAGAGAAAGTAAGGCCATGTCCTGCACCCGGTGGCAGTCGGAATTTAAGGATTGACATGATCGGGAAGCGGGTGACATGAGTGAGGCCGGCGAGTGGCAGGAAAGAGGTACATGGGCCGTGGAACCTGTAGCCCCCCTCACTATTTTGATGAGCAGCCTCAATGCAAGGGTCCCGGACCGTCGGAGGCGTCAGAAGCTTTGCAGCGCTGACGTGAGAATCTGTGCGCAGAATTTGCCCTGGTGAATGGCATGGATTAGGCTGCGGTCGGTGCATCCTGGAGGACAATCAGTGGCTGCTGGAAGAAGGTACCAAGCACTGGGTAGAAGCAGTGGAAAGTGGCCTTCAAATGGGGGTGGTTGGAGGAAACATCCTGCTTGCCTGCTAGATTTTTACTTACTGTAACTGCAAGAAAAATGTTCCTGATGTTGGGGGAGTTCAGAACCAGGGGTCACAGTTTAAGAATAAGGGGTAGGCCATTTAGGACTAAGATGTGGACAAACTTTCTTCACCCAGAGTTGTGAATCTGTGAAATTCTCTGCCACAGAGGCACTGGAGGCCAATTCACTGGAAGTTTTCAAGAGAGAGCTACATTTTGCTCTTGGGGCTAGCAAAATTAAGGGATATGGGGGAAAAAAAGACAGGAAAGAAGTACATATTTTAGATGAACAGCCATGAACATATTGAATGGCAGTGCTGGCTCAAAGGGCCGAATGGCCTATTCCTGCATCTATTTTCTTTGTTTCTATGCTTGAGTATATGGCAATAAAACTTGACCACTTGATTTTGAAGCATTCATGCATGGTGGAGGTATAATGTAGTCATAGAGTAATACAGTGTGAAAACAGGCCCTTCGGCCCAACTTGCCCACACCCGCCAACATGTTCCAGCTGCACTAACTGTTTTTGGTCGATATCCCTCCAAACCCGTCCTATCCATTTATCAGTCTAACTATTTCTTAAATGTTGGGATAGTCCCTGCCTCAACTACTTTCTCTGGCAGCTTGTTCCATACACCCACCACCCTTTGCGTGGAAAAAGTTACCCCTTAAAAAGTTACCTCTTAAAAATACTTTTAAAAATAAACATTGAAATCACACTTTTACAATGCACTATAACATGATTTTAATACATCAAATTTCAAAAAGCACCCCCCTCCCACACCCTCCCCCCACTTGGTCACTCCACTGTGCCCCAAGGCCAGCGATCAGCGATCGCTTAGACCCCCACTCTCAAAAATGCTCTGCGTCCCCTGGTACAGATGGAGAGCAATGCCAGATGTGAGCGGCGAACTGAGGCCAGTTGTCCGTGATGTCTGGATCCCAATGCTCAGCACTTCGTGTTTTTTGGAGTTGGCTAATGTTATTGATTTGTAATTAGCCTGATTTATAATTAGTTGACAAAATCTTAATTTATTAATCTGGAATATCCAGGGGGATGGGATAAGTGTAATATTAAAATGACATGCAAGGTGTCAGGATTACTGTCACAACATATAGCCTCGATAACCCATTATTTCCTTAAGTTAAATATTGGGAACGTAGCACTATTGTCATTTGCCACTCAACTATTATGTTTGCTTACCTCACTGACAATTTCTAACCGCCCCCCCCCCCCCCAATTAGGTTGAATAGAAATGTCCCCAATCTCATTGTTTTATTAATTGAACTCGTGGATGAACATCCTCAAGGAGTGTAATCAGATGGAAACTGATTCAGATGCGATGTTTAAGAGCTTGTTCAAAGAAGGAGCATATTTTAAAGGAGTGACAGAAGTACTTGCAGGGGAATGTGTGAGGAGGTTATTATTTGACTTTAGTTTTAGTTGAACCAGGACATCTGAAGATTCAAAGTTTAATATAGTAATTGTGCTGATACTGACTCCAACCCACCACGTAATAAATATCATCCATTCCGGAGGTTTTCTTTCTCTGAAGCCATTTAAACTTCACTTGGATGTCAATCATTTCAATGTAAAAGTAATTGGGAATGGGGAGCATTTGAACAAAAATTTGCCCTCGGTACATATTAACATAATAATGTATGCATGTTGGTAGGTGTAATCAAAACAATTTTTTTTATCATTGTTGTGTTATAAATGCTACAGAAAATATTATGTACTCTAAAGATCACATTAAATGGAATATTATTGCTTAAATATATATTGTTATTGGACTTTGCATATTGGAAAAGTTCAAGCAGAGAGAGGAAGACAGCAAAATACTGAATATATTGGGGGTGAAAATGACTTCAGGACAGTTTGTTAGGAAAATGAAGGAAATGGTAACAGAATACTTATACAGCTGATTAAGTATAATTTTATGGATGAGAAATTGTGTTCAACCAATTGATGACTTATTTGACAAAGTAACTAGCATGTTAGATAACAAGGAAGCCAATGGATGTAGCAAATTCTGTTATACAAAATTTGGTTTGTGAAGTGCCCCATAAAATATTACTGCATTAGATAAGCACCTGTGGACTAGAATGTAATAGATTAAGTCCAGGGAGTCAGATATGGGGTATTATGTGTTGGCCAAATATATTGTTAGTGCAGAGGGGCTAGTGTTTAACGCCAAGTGTGCATCCACAGTCAAGGTCTGGAATAGTACTGGGTGTGCAGTCAAAGCTGGGACAATATGAATGTTCAGCACAGGGAACCTAAGCAGGTAAGCAGATACGATCAGAGTAGAATAGAGGGCCAGGTTTAAGGCTGGACTCAGGGTCAGGAATGAGAGAAGGTATGTAACTGGAGTCAAGGTCAGGAGTAGTACCAGGTGTGCTGTGAGACCCAGCTTGATCAACATGGGCCAAGTGCTTGATTATAATCTGATTTCCATACATGAATACAATAAGATCATCCATGTGCTGCACCTGTTGATCAGAGCCTGGCTCTACTGTGGAATGTAATTAAGAATGTAATTTAGCCTAACCTTATTCATAGCTAATACAATTTAAAAAAAAATATTGCATTCAAGTGTAAGTTAAATGATTCGCTATAGTATGCACTAATTTCACAATTTCAAGCTGAAAAATGCAAAGGCTCTGTACCATGGCAAGGGGCCCCTCCCACACCCTCCCCCCCCCCCCCCCCCCCCCCCCCCCCCGGTCACTACGCTCCCTCGTGCTTGGTCTCTCGCAATTTCTCACTCCCAATTCTCACCCGTTGGCAGCCCTGTAATATTTAACCTGAAGTTCTCACCAGGGTCAGTGGAATTTTACTAATTCTGATCAATCACAATTGAATCAATCTTTGTCTGAAGAAAGGTCTCAACCCAAAACATCACCCATTCCTCCTCCCCAGAGATGCTGTGTTATTCCAGCTTTTTGTGTCTATGTTCAACATTTACATCTATATTGTTACTAAAACTCTCATCCTGACGACTTCCGGTCTGCGTTGTTTTTAAATTTGCACAAAAACAGTACCCTACATCGCTAGGATTTTTTTTGCCACCTTTCTCCTCTGCTCCAAGCACACCAAGTTTTGTTCCGGTTGGTGGAATATTACAAAATTTATGAAGGTTTAAAAAATCGTGAGATAAGCATCTTCATCTTCTCGTCTGTCAATGAAGGTAACGCCCCTTCCAGGGGTAAGGAGAATAAAACCCCGGAGGTCATGCGTGAGTCCAGAAGTCAGGCGTGAGTCAGCTCGCGAGGCCGGAAGCCCGGATGCTGTGAGTGAGAGTCGAGTGGCTCCACAAACCGAGAGTAAGTGAACTGTGCCTCCACAAGCCTTGAGTGAGTGAACTGTGGCTCCACAAGCCGTGAGTGAGTGAACTGTGGGCCCACCCCTGGAGGACTTGCTTAAGAATCAATTTGGCCCACAATGTCCATACTAGCCCTCTGGAAACCAGTCCCTTCCATCCACAACACGCATACCAGCCCTCCAGAAAGCCCCCCCACCCCCACCCCCACTGGTCACCGCCTGAAGCCGTCCGCCTCCCCCGGCTGCAGGATGCTCCCCACTGGCCCCCGACAGCTCCCACCTGAAGCCAACCCCCTCCCCGGCAGCAGATCGCAACAAGACACACAACAAGAAAGAATGGACTGAATAAATCACGTTTAAATTGTTGGTATATTTTAAGAGTTATTCACATTTTATGCTTTAATAAATCCCTTTTCCACTTGCCGTGCCCGTCAGCTGCACCTGCGCAGTAACACCTGTGTGTTCTACGTCACAATGGGAACCCAATGGGAGGGAATGGCTGCGCCGCCACAAAGCCACAAAGAGTGGATGCGTGGGTTTGAGGGGGGGATGGAGTGGGTCCCAATGGGTCCTACTTAGTCTAGTATCCTTTAAAACACCAACAATGGTCATTCATTCCCAAATCAAGTCAACACAAGAGAATGGGACTGCAGATGCTGGAATCTGGATCAAGAAACAATCTATTGGATGAATTCAGTGGGTTGAGCAGTTTCTGTGGGGGAAAATAAGTTGTGGACAAGAGCTTCCATCCTTCTAATTATCTATGCAATATCACTTATTTTTGTTTATTTTTTTTAATATATTAATATATAATAAACATATATATAAACCCTATGCTTAAATGAGTCTCAACCTGAACCGCCGCCTGCCAGTCAGAGTTTAGTTTATTGTCACATGTACCGAAGTACAATTAAAAGGTTTTGTTGCATGCTAACCAGTCAGCAGATAAACAATACGAATGAATGAATGAATAAGTTTATTGGCCAAGTATTCACATACAAGGAATTTGCCTTGGTGGTCCGCCCGCAAGTGACGACATGACATACAGTGACAGTTAGGAATGACACAAACATTAAGCATTAATAATGTTTTTACATTATTTATGTGATTACAATCGAGCCATTACAGGGTAATGGCTTTGCAGATGCTGCCTGAACTGACAAGTGACTCGTGCACTTTTGTGTTTTATTCAAGATTCTACCATCTGCAGTTCCTTGTGTCTCTGCTTAAAGCACTGTTGCCTCAACCATGTTGAGGACAACAGCAAAATCCTGTTTAAAAATTAATTAAAATGTGTTGACTTGGATTTAATGGTTAGAAACCAGAGACTAACATTTATCAGGGACATACAAATGCAAAATTAAAAGGCAAAAGAGCATAACATTAAAAACTGGCTCCAAATAAATTACAGTAGTAAATTTTATTTTTTATTGCATTTTTTCACATTAAAAGGTACATCTGATAAATTGCCTCAAACATGCCTAAAGAACTGATGTCTAATATTTTTTTTTAAAGTCTGACCAATGATCTGATCTCAATTGAGCAGAAAGATTGGCTGGTTTTCCCTGAGTAATTGAATCCTGTTTCCAATCTTCCCACTTAGCGCAAATAAGCACATTAACAAGGCTGCACTTTAAATTCCTTCAGTCAGACAGTGCTTAAGCCATTTTGCCCCTGCTGTAGATTTTTATTGCAGCCTCATACTTGACAGAGCTGCTTAATGTTTTATGGAATCAGATTAACTATGCCACCCTTCCTTTATTTACACTTCAAATGCATTCCCCAAACACTCTCCTATTTTATTGCAAAGATCAGAGGCGTAACATGCAGCAATCAATTAGAGACCCACTGAGTGAATGTAGAACACAAGCATGTGTCAAGGCAATAGAGGCACTCACTCTTTCACTGAACAGTGAAGATGTGAGCCATGGGGGGCAAAAAGCTCAGGATTATCAACTTTCTCCTCTGTCACTTTCACCCTGAAGTTATTTTCTTTGACCTCTTCCAGCCCTATTAACAGCATTAAGATGGATATTGGGCTCAAATTTATTCAGCACAGGATAAACAATGGGAAGAATGTAGGGTCTCGACCCGAAACGTCGCCTATCTCCTTCGCTCCTTAGATGCTGCTGCACCCGCTGAGTTTCTCTAGCCTTTTGTGTAACCCCGGAAGAATGTAAGAGTGTGTTCGATTTATAAAAATGGTTCTGATACCTGTGGTGGGGTGGGAGGTTGTTATTGTGTTAAATGTGTGGGGAAAGGTGCTAAGTGGTTGCTGTGGTAATAGCCATGCCTTTTAAATGTATGACTTGCAGACAATTTTTGGTCCTAATTGGTCATTACTATCATTGAACTGCTAAAACCGAAGTACTGGCTCAGTGTTCAGCAGCAGATTTTCAGATTTTTGGAGACGGCACTAGGGACACTGCACCTCTTCCACCAAAGGTTTGGTTGTCACCAGCTGATGCACAGTAACATGATGCATCATGGCTTAAGGACTGCAAAGAGGTTGGAAAGGCTTTAAGATCTGGCACTGGAGACCTTTCTGTAGGGAACCACGACATGGTGGCGCAGCAGTAGAGTTACTGCCTCACAGCGCCAGAGACCCGTGTTCAATCCTGACTATGGTTAACATTTGTATGGAGTTTGAACATTCTCCCCTTGACCATGTGGGTTTCTTCTGAGTGCTCCGGTTTCCTCTCACATTCCAAATACGTGCAGGTTTGTAGGTTAATTGGCATTTGTAAATTGTCCCTAGTGTGTGTAGGATAGTGCTAGTGTTCCGAGTGATCGCTGGCTGGTGTGGACCCGGTGGCCTGAAGAGCCTGTTTCAACGCTGTATCTCCAAAGTCTAAACCAGCAGAGAAGCGATGACCCCTCAAGGCTGCAGTGATGAAGTCTACCTTGCTCTCCCTTTCCCCCATTCTCTTCCCAGTCAGTGCCTGATACTACTTTGCTAGTTCTCTATTCAGTCCTATTGTAGATCATGGTCAGCCAATCATGATGAATCTCTTTTTTCCGACAGTATTTCTAATAGCCAGCAGGAGACAGAGGAACTGATATGTAGGCGAACTTTTGAAAGATGTAAAAGCAACGTTGTTGCCGGAATAACAGTAATTTCCCCAATATTAACGAGGACTCCCTTCATGCCAGAGGCATTATTGAGGCAGCAATTCTAAGGTGCATCCTAGAGGGTTTCTTGATAAGGTAAGTTGATAATCCAACCAAGGCAGGGCCATTCTAGACATTGCATTGAGAAATGAGCATAGTCAGGTGATCAGAGTTTCAGTGGGAGAGCATTTTGGGAATAACGATCATAACTCCATAAGTTTTCAGATGACAAAACGAACTGGGGAAGTGGGCCGAAGAATGGCCGATGGAATTTAACTCGGGCAAGTATGTCATTTTTTTTTTGTTTAGTTTAGAGATATAGCCCAGATTGTGGTGACACATGTGAATATGACATTTGGTACACTTACTTTCATCGGTTGAGGCATTGAGTACAGGACTACGGACATCACTTTGCAGGTGTACAAGTTGTTGGTGAGACTACACTTGCACAATTGTGTACAGTTTGGGTTGCCCATCTTTCAGAAGCATGTCATTAAGCTAGTGAGGGAGCAGAAAAAATCTACAAGAATGTTCCCGGGACTCGATGTAGAGTGGGACTTATTACCCTGGAACCTAGACGGCTGTGGGGTGAACTTCTAAAGGTACCTTATAAAGGTATATAAAATCATGAGGAGGGAAAATAAGGTGTATGATTACAGTCTATTGCCCAAGTTAGAAGGAATCTAAAACTAACATACATAGATTTAAGGTGAGAGGGGAACGAGTTGAAATAAACCTGAGGGGCAGCTTTTTCACACAGAAGGTGCTGCGTATATGGAACGAGCTGCTGGAGGAGGTGGTTGAGGTGGATACAATTGTAGAGGGTGGGGAGAGGTGTGAAGTGCTGAATTGGGTATCTACTAATTGCAATAGTATTAGGCATGACCTAGAGTGAATATTCTTGGGGCAGCACAGCGACACAATGGTAGAATTGCTGTCTTAAGGGCCTGTCCCACTTGGCGATTTCTTCAACAACTGCCAGCATCATTGACTGACATATCAGGTCACCGAAAATTTTGCGGCGTGATGCGGTGTGATGACATTTGACTCGTGGTGTTTTTTCAAGTGTCGCAACATTTTTTTTGTCGCCGCTGGATTTTGAAATGTTCAAAATCTTTTGCCGACTCTGATCGGCAAGTGGGACAGGCCCTTTACTGCGTCAGAGAGCTGACTGTGGGCGCTGTCTGCTGCACAGAGTTTGTAAGTTCTCCCTGTAACCACATAGGTTTTCTCTGCATGATCTGGTTTCCTCTCACATTCATAAGATGTTCAGGTTTGTAAGTTAATTGTCCTTTGTAAATTGGCCCTAGTGTGTAGGTTTGAACCAGTGTACAGGTATTTGCTGGTTGGCATTGATTCGGTAGGCAGAAGGGACTGTTTCCATGCTGTATCTCTAAAACTAAAAGGAACAACTGTTATTGCAAAGTCTACACCTTACCTATAGGAATCGTATAAATACCATCTAATCAGAATTCAGGACCGACATGTCCCCCGTAAGGAAGAAAGACAAGGATGATAAGGGTCAGAGACCTTGGATGCTGAGAGATGTGTAGAAATATAGTTTAGAAAAAAGGAAGCCTATGTGAGGTTTAAGAGGCTGAAATAATACAAGACCCTTGGGCACCATAAAGGAAGGATAAAAGGCTTTTAACAGGGCACCAAGGCACCTAAAATGGGTCATGAAATTTCATTGATGGATTAAAGAAAATACCGAAGGATTTTGTGAAGACGTTTAAAATAAGAGGGTAATTAGGGAGAAGGTGGGATCACTCAGGTACAAAGGAGGGAATTTATGCATGGAGTAAGAAGCAGTGACAGAGATACGAAATCAATAATTGACACTGGTATTCATCGAGAAGTACATGAAGGATAGAGAGATTAGTGAGGAATATGCTGATATGCTGGAGCATTCTGATATCAAGAAAGTTGAGATGGTTGATTTCTTAATGAACATGAATGTGGATATATCCACTGGACCTGATAGGATCTATCCCAGATGATTGATAGAGGCAAAAGAGGAATTACCTGCCCCTTGGCAGATGTAAATGGAACCTCATTAGTTATATGCAAGTTTGCAGAGGACTGGAGAACAGTCAGGTTGTTCGACTGTTTCAGAAGGTCAAGAGGGACATTGAGGAAATTGCAGATAAGGAAATAATTGGAGAAAGTTCTTAGGAATAGGACCAACAGGTATCAAGAAAAGCACTGACTTAAGGCTTATCAGCATGTCAAATACTGGAAGATAGCTTTAGGTGAGAAAAAAAATGTTTAAAGGAGATTTGTAAGGCAAGTTTTTGCACAGAGAGTGGAAATTGCTGGCAGGGGAAGAAACAATGACAAAGTCAAAAGATATTTAGCCAAACATATAAACAGGCAGGGAATGGAAAGATAGAGACCATGTGCTGAAAGATGGGATTTGTTTAAATTGGCATCATTGTTGGTAAATATATTGTGGGCCGTAAAACCTGCTCCTACACTTTACCATCAAGGACCCATACCATCCTGACCACTCGCTCATCTCCCCGCTGCCTTCAGGTAAAAGGTACAGGAGCCTGAAATCTGCAACATCCAGGTTTAGGAATAGCTTTTTCCCCACATCCATCAGGCTATTAAACGCAACTCAAACAAAACTCTGATCATTATTAGCCCATTGCACTTTATCTGTTTATTTATGCGTGTATATATATATATATTCAATGGTATATGGACACACTGACCTGTTCTGTATTTATTTATGCCTACTATATTCTGTTGTGCTGAAGCAAAGCAGGAATTTCATTGTCCTATCTGGGACACATGACAATAAACTCTCTTGAATCTTGAATCTTGAATCTTCTATGTACACCTCGGAGGTATCCAAACACATGGTTCCACACAGATCATTCAGTTTCTAAATTAAAATAAAAATCCTCTGAATTTTTAGAATAGGTTTTGCTGGAGTGAGGGAAATAGTATTCCAAACTATTTCTCACTCTGCTTTGCAAATCAATTATGAAGCCACCAGTGGCAACTGAATAGTGAAAGGGCATTAGATAAAATTGTGCTCTTCATTCCATGATCTAATCCTGCGATTTAGTAATGTGTACCTGCTTAACCTTTCTTAGTCATGGAGAGTCTCAGAGTAATTAAGTGTGGAAATGGGTCCTTCGGCCCAACTTATCTACGCCAACCAATATGCCCCATCTACACTAATCCCACCTGCCTGCATTAGGGCCATATGCCTCTAAACCTATCCTATCCATGTAATTGTCTAAATGTTTCTTAAACATTGTTATAATATCTGTCTCAACTACCTCCTTCCTCAGTCTGAAGAAGGTTTTCGGCCCGAAACATTACCTATTTCCTTCGCTCTATAGATGCTGCTGCACCCGCTGAGTTTCTCCAGCATTTTTGTGTACCTTCAATTTTCCAGTATCTGCAGTTCATTCTTAAATACCTCCTTCATCAGCTCGTCCCATACACCCACCACCCATTTTGTAATAAAGTTATCTCTCAGGTTACTATTAAATCTTTCCCCCATCACCTTAAACCTACATCCTCTAGTTCTTGATTCCTCTAATCTGGGCAGAAGACTGTATTTATCCAATCTATTCCTCTCATGATTTTGTACACCTCTATAAGATCATCCGTCATTCTTCTGCGCTCCAAGGAATAAAGCCCTAGCCTGCTTAGCCTCTCCCTATAACTCAGGCCCCCCGAGTCCTGGCAACATCCTCGTAAATCCTCTCTGCATCATTTGCAGCTTGACAACATGAAATTAAATATCATTACTTTCAAAGGAAGGTAGGTTCCAAATACATTTGATCACTGCACTTTCAGGTCTGTCTTCATTAAACTCACAAGCCCCTGGTAAACATTACTGGGTAGAAAGAGGTTGCAGAACAATGATCAGCAGGTATCGGTTGTGGTTAGAATGGGTCAATTGGCCTCTTCCTACGTGGTACGTTTAGGTGTTTGTATATTTCCTTTCCTGATTGATGGGTTTTCAGGGAAGGGTTTCAGAAAAAGAAACATGAAAGCATGGAAATGTATACCACAGAAGGAGGTCATGTGACCCATCATGTTTCTCAAGCACACAAAGAACCATTTAGGTTAAACACATTTCCCAGCTCTTGGTCTGTGGCGCTCTAGGTCACAGAATTTGAAGTGCTCATCCATCAGACCTTGTGCTTCCAGTGAATCCCAAAACCCTGTTCCTCCCCCTCCCTACTCATTAGATAAAAATAAGTTTCTCCTCAACTCTTCTCCAATCCTTTAGCCAATTACCTTAAGTCTATGTTCCCAGGTTATTATGCTCACTGCGAAGGAAAATAAGTTGTTCATTCTGTCGAGGTATATCATCAGATTATACACCTTGATTAAATCTCTCCACGGTTATCTTTGCTCCAAGAAAAAAAACACCCCTAGCCACACTTACGCACATCATTCCTCATAACTAAAATGTGCTAGTTTGAGCAACAACATCATAAATCATCTCTGCTCCCTCTCTGGTGTGATCACATCCACTTTGTGGGATGGAGACCAATGAGTGTGGGAGCCACAGAAACCATGACACTCCTTTACAGACTCTGATAAATGCTTACTCTTCTGCCTCTACACAAGGAAGCTTTCACTCGCCCAGAGGCTTCGTTGTTCTCTCTACTAGCTTCCATTCTGCTTTAGATCTGAGGCATGCCTCAGTGGCTTTCTTACTTGTATGTTAATTAAAATAAAATTAGAGATCTTGCTGAAGGTAATTAGGATTTATGCAGAAGCAGTCTGCTTCAGCCTACTGCACAACTCACCTGCTGACACAAGCAGCAGTATTAAAATTGAAGATCAGTAGGAAATTAGCAGGGAACAAACTTACTCCATTTTAAGTGTTCAACTGCTACTGTCACAAAGTAGGTGATAAATTATCAGTGGCGAGTTGTGTCGTGACTTTAGTGAAATGGAAATAACAATTGTTTTTTGGTCTGTAACAGGTAGGATGTCATCACGCTGGAAGAGTGCAGATAAGATTTGTGAAGATGTTGTCAGGATTCAGGGCCTGAGCTGTGTAAAGCTATAGCTCTTTGGTCTACGTTTGAAGCAAAGCCGTGAAGAAGTCTGGAGTGAAATGGCCCGGTAAAGCCCAATGTGGAGATTGGCGATGGTGGAGGATACAGACAGCATCATCAGGCCAGCCCTGGAGCTTTTAAGGCCAGGATTAGACTCAACATTTTTAAGAAGTTATAATGTGAAGATATTCAATCTTTGGGTGTTAATGGCGGAGTAGCAAGATGGATTCAACAGTGGCTGAATGGGAGATGTCAGAGAGTAATGGTGGATGGCTGTTTGTCAGGTTGGAAGCCGGTGACCAGTGGGGTGCCTCAGGGATCTGTGTTGGGTCCACTGTTGTTTGTCATGTACATCAATGATCTGGATGATGGGGTGGAAAATTGGATAAGTAAGTATGCAGATGATACTAAGATAGGTGGTGTTGTGGATAATGAAGTAGATTTTCAGTCTACAGCGAGATTTGGGCCATTTGGAAAAGTGGGCTGAAAGATGGCAGATGGAGTTTAATGCTGATAAGTGTGAAGTGCTACATCTTGGCAGGACAAATCAAAATAGGACGTACATGGTAAATGGTAGGGAATTGAGGAATGCTGTGGAACAGAGGGATCTAGGAATAACTGTGCATAGTTCCCTGAAGGTGGAATTGCATGTAGATAGTGTGGTAAAGAAAGCCTTTGGTGTGCTGGCCTTTATAAATCAGAGCATTGAATATAGGAGTAGGGAAGTAATGTTAAAATTGTACAAGGCATTGGTAAGACCAATTCTGGAGTATGGTGTACAATTTTGGTCGCCTAGTTATAGGAAGGATGTCAACAAAATAGAGAGAGTACAGAGGAGATTTACTAGAATGTTGCCAGGGTTCCAGCAACTATGTTACAGAGAAAGGTTGAACAAGTTAGGTGTTTATTCTTTGGAGCGCAGAAGGTTAAGGGGGGACTTGATTGAGGTCTTTAAAATGATGAAAGGGATAGACAGAGTTGACGTGGATACGTTTTTCCCATTGAGGGTAGGGAAGATTCAAACAAGAGGGCATGACATGAGAATTAAGGGACAGAGGTTTCGGAGTAACGTGAGGGGGAACTTCTTTACTCAGAGGGTGGTGGCTGTGTGGAATCAGCTTCCAGCAGAAGTGGTGGAGGCAGGATCGTTTTTAACATTTAAGAGTAAAGTGGATAGGTATATGGACGTGAAGGGAATGGAGGGGTATGGTCTGAGTGCAGGTAGATGGGACTAGGGGGAAACAAATGGTCGGCACGGACAGGAAGGGCCGAGAGGGCCTGTTTCCGTGCTGTAATTGTTATATGGTTATATGGTTATATAAAATGATGCTAGAAATGAGGTGACTATTATGTACTGCTGCAATTGTTTATTCTGGCCAAATTGGAGATACCAGGACACTAAAATTGAGTAAAGGCTCTGTGCTGCTAGGCCATTTTGGCCAATTTAAATGTGCCTTTAACCCAGATAAGAGTTGCACGGAAAGAATGGGACATCTGCAGTTTCTTACAATTAGGTGTAAATTGCATGAAACTGATTGAGTTTCCCCGAATGCAAACAAGACATACACAATGTAAATAATGTTGCAAAGCTTTACTAGGATAGGATAGGATAGGATCCAAGATGGCGGCACACGTCTCCTCCTGTCTCTAACTGTGTTTGTTTGTTTTACAGATATATTGTTTTACATATTTGTTTTACAAATATGACTGAGTGACTGAGTGATTTTTCTGTAAGTCATCTGCGAGCATAATCATTCGAATTATCATTCCGTCGAGAAACCACGGAACGGATTTTTTTTAGGACTCTCTCTGCACAAATGTGTGGCATCGTTGGTTGAGGCGAAATAGTCTGGCTGTTTTCTCCTCGATTTTCGGGATCTCAACGTACAATGTCACTGCTCGTGGCTGCTCTTTTCCTATTAATTTGGAGCAACACCAGGGGAAGCCCCCACGGGACTGAAAACTCCTGTCCAGTCAACTCTACACCGGTTTTACCATGCCGAGGGACGTGCGCTTCTGGCAGTCCGCTGGGCATTAGTTTGTCACCTATGACTCTTCTGCCCCCCGCATCTATGGACTTGGCCCATCTGGTCAGCTTGATGGCCTTACAAGACAACTTTATTATTCCTTCAAGTTGCCTTCGTGACTTTTTTTATATTTTTAAAGATTAAAAAAGATCATTCAAGCAAATCTATAATGTCTGATTACAGGTGTATAATTGTTCTGTTGCTGCTGATTTCAGGGAATGTTCAACATAACCCAGGACCAGGCTCTGCTGAGTCGGCTGTTAATTTTAACACCCCTGCTGAATTTGAATCAATGTCTGGACTTGGTTTCATCCATTTGAATGTGCGCCATATGATTGCTAAAATGGATATGATTCATATCTGGGCTCATTCTAATGATGCTGATGTTATTGTCATATCTGAAACTTGGCTAAACAAAGCAGTTTTAAACAAGGATATTAACATTGACGGCTACAATGTGTATAGGACTGACCGACCCAAGAAGGGCGGAGGGGTCGCAGAATATGTCAAATCTAAGTTTCATGTGAAGATCCATCTCTCTACATCAATGAATAAGCAATTTGAACTTCTGGCTCTTGACATGGATATCTCAACAACTCTGCACATAACTGTTGTCGGTTGCTATAGGCGACCTTCAGCTATCAGCTGCACCTCACCATCTTTAATGGAGCTTTTATTCGGGTTGAACTTTAATGAAATTGTCCTTATTGGTGACTTAAACTGGAACTGGCTGCTACCAGCATCAGATGATTTTAAAGCATTTTGTGATTTGTTTAATTTCTTTCAGATTGTTGACAGTCCTACTAGACCTAATCTGAAATGTCCGGAAAAATATTTTTTAATTGATCTTATCTTAACTAATGTTCCTCATAAATATTATGCTGCTTCTGTTTTTGCCAATTACATCAGTGACCACTGTGGCATTACAACAGTAAGAAATACAAAAGTTCCTAAAACCAAACCGTGTGTCATCATAAAGCGGGACATGAAACATTTTGTGGAGCAAGCATTTTTTCATGACCTGTTTCTCTTTGGCTGGGAGAAAATTAATGTAATTCCTGATGTTGAAAATGCCTGGAAGTTCTTTTATGGTGGTTTTATTGAAATTGTTAACAAGCACGCTCCTTTTAGGAAGTATAGAATAAAGGGCAGGGATAATGCATGGTTCATGTCAGAGTTATCCAATTTACTCCATGAGCACAATGTGGCATGGTCTAAACACCGGAATACTGGTCTAGGATCAGACTGGTTGCTCTTTAGGCAGCTGCGAAATGCAAGCACAGTTGCAATTAGGAAAGCCAAAGCTGATAATTTCCTTACTGAAACTTCAAATAACTTAAACAATCCGTTGAAATTCTGGAAAACCATTAAATCAATAACTGGAAATAAAAATGTTATTGAGCTACCTCCATGCATTGTCAAAGACTCTATCCAAATTTATGGAAAGGCCGACATGCTTGGTTGTTTTAATGAGCATTTCATTGCCTCTGGTTCACTTTTTAACTCTCAAAACACAGCTCAAGGCTCCTCTGCTTGCTCTGATAGTGGTTGTTTTTTTGAGGACAAGCCTTTACTTTTGACGCTGTTACACTTTCAGAGGTGCATAAGGCCCTGAGATGTTTAGACACAAAAAAATCGGCAGGTCCCGACAACCTTGAGCCTTACTTCCTAAAGTTAGCCGCTGATTTTATTGCATTGCCTCTGACTTATCTTTTTAATCTATCCCTGGAGACAAACAAAATTCCCCTTATTTGGAAATCTGCTTTTGTTCTCCCACTGTTTAAAGGGGGGGACCCCACTGTGCTAAACAACTATAGGCCCATCTCCAAATTGTCTGTTTTAAGTAAGGTGCTGGAATCCATTGTAAACCAAGAACTGATGGACTTTTTTTATCAACTAATAGTATTTAATCTGAATTTCAATCTGTTTTTAGGAAAAAATATATATTACGTCAACTGCTTTAAAAGTAGTAAATTATTTTATTGAATTTTTAGACAATAAGCAACACTGTGCAGCCCTTTTCGTTGACCTATCAAAGGCTTTCGATACAGTGGATCATACCTTATTCTTACAAAGACTATGCAGCATCGGTTTGTCTGATCAAGCTGTCTGTTGGTTTAAAAACTATCTATCAGGCAGATCCCAGTGTGTTCTGAGGACTTGTTCTTACTAACTGTACCTAATGTCCGTACTGAAGTTATTACTTCTAGCTCTCTTAATGTATCCAAGGGTGTGCCACAGGGATCGATTTTAGGACCTTTATTATTTACTATTTATATTAATAGTCTAGATCATAAAGCAGCGAACGCAAATTTTCACTTTTATGCTGACAACACAGTGATATATTGCTCTGCGTCTACCCCAAATCAGGCTCTCTGTCAGCTCCAAACTGCTTTTAACACTGTGCAACGTAACCTGTGTGATTTAAAACTTGTTTTAAATGCTGACAAGACAAAGCTCATGCTGTTCACTAAAGCTAAATCAAAGCCCTCGGACTCCCTTCTATCACCACTTGGCAGGGCTCTGTGGTTGAATCTGTGTCTCGATATTAATATCTGGGAATTATAATTGATGATTCTCTCTCTTTTAAATTTCACATCCAGCAACTTGTGAAAAAACTAAAGATAAAATTAGTTTTTACTTTAGAAACTAATCTTGTTTTTCTTTTGAAGCCAAAAAAAGACTTGTTGCTGCAACGTTTATGTCTGTGTTGGACTATGGGGATGTTTTATTTACGAATGCATCTTCAAAATGCCTACAGTCTTTGGACATGGTCTACCACGGAGCACTGAGATTTGTTACTAATTTGAAACCCCTCATGCACCACTGCTCTTTGTATGCTCAAGTTGGATGGTTTGCCCTGTCCACCCGCAGACTCCATCATTGGCATATCCTTATTTATAAGACTTTCCTCGGTGTTCTTCCTTCATACCTGCAGACGTATGTAATGCGAAAAAGCACAGGAACTTATCAGCTCTGCTCTGAGGACTTGTTCTTACTAACTGTACCTAATGTTCGCACTGAACTGGGGAAAAGGGCATTTAGTTATGCTGCTCCCTTCGCATGGAACCAGCTGCAGAATGAACTGAAACTTAAGGAGCTGGTTTCTATAAACAGATTTAAATCTCTTCTTAATGATGTTGAAGCGGGCTCTTCTGTCTGAACATGCTTTGTTTGATGATGTTATGACTGTGACTCTATTTATATGTTCTCTGTTGTTTTTAAATTATTGTCTGTAACTGGTGAACTGTGCTGCTGCCTGTCTTGGCCAGGACTCTCTTGTAAAATAGATTTTTAATCTCAGTTAGACTCCTAGTTAAATAAAAAATAAAAAATAAGCTTTGCTAGATGTTGATTGAGTTAAATTTTGAGCCTTGTCTGGGTTTCTTGAATATCCAGGCACATCTGGCATAATTCATCTTTATTAACTTACATCTAGAAACTTTGTCAGATACATTGTATTAGTCACTGTATTATTGGGTTAGGGAAATGTCTATCATGTTCTGTGTTAATCAATATTTGTTATTGGACTGTATAGAGACCACCCCCGTATGGTTCGGCCCCTCAAGGTTCGTGGACCTATAAAAGGTAGCTCCCACGAGGTCCGTTGTTGATCTTCTGGAAGAACGCTTGGGACTGCATGACCTTTTGGACTGTCTCTGCTTGCACGAGGCTAGAAGGGCTTGGCCAAGCAGATACAAGGATCGAAGCTGCGGTGGTTTGGTGTAGTAGAGAGGAACTGTTATTGCGTTTTCCAAAATAAAGTTTAGTTGTGCAAGTGCCTGACTCAGTATTTTATTGACTTAAACTAGACTGTGGGGGGGGGGGGGGGGGGGGGGGGGGGGGGGGGGGGGGATGCTTGTACTTGAAAATGTTTGTGCTTATGCATAGTAAAATGATACTGGATTGTATGCAAAAAAAGGAATGTCACTGCACCAAGGTACATGTGATAATAAAGTACTGTTGAACGGTTGAACCATTGAAAGGTTGGGCAGGGTAGGACTTTATTATTTGTAGTGCAAGAAGCAGAGGGATGATCTTACAGAGATGTATAAAATCAAGTGTAGAATTGATAGGGTGATTTCTCAGTCTTTTATTCAAGGTAGGGAAATCAAGAACCAGAGGACAAATGGGAGGGGCAACATTTAATGGGAACTTGAGGGGTAAATATTTTATTCAACTCATGAAATGAGCTGCCAGAGGAGAAAATTGAGGCAGGTGTTATAACAGCACTTAAAAGACACCTGGACAAGTACATGGATAGGAAAGGTTCAGAGGGATATGAGATAAATGAAGGCAAATTGGACAAGCTATGATGGGGCATCTTGATCAGCAAGATCGAAATGGGCTGAAGCGCCTGTTCCATGCTGTAAGATCTATGACTCTAGGACCAGTGGAAGCCGTGTACATAAAATAAGTAAGTAAATCAGTTTCATGTGAAATTTAGCATTATCTCTGTCTTTCCTTCTACTTAGATGTTGTCCAATATGCAGGGTTTCTTCAGCAATTTCGCTTATAATGCATCATGAATATTGTTTTTCTTCCTCTTCAGTGTGTAATGGCGTCTCAAACAAACCATTTCTTGTTCTGCTCTCACTTTCACTTGCTTTGCTACGAGAAATTTCCGAAAGGAAATCCCTTTTTATGCAAACTAGCTCTTCAGCTGACCTGTTAGCTCCATCCAAAGAGTGACCACCGTTCACTGGGTGTCAACCCATCATTCCTATGATAGACCCTGGTTACTTGTCTGGAGTCGTGTTGAAGAAGGGTATTCTACACCCAATATCTAGAAATATAGTTACGGAAACCGAAGGCGTTCATCAAATGTATGCCACAAATGGTCAACAGGAAGGCAATATGTGATATTCCTGCTGAGAACCAGAAAGGGACAGCATTTGTAAAGGCAAAGTTGAACAAGTCGCGAACAAATGTGTGAAACGTATCAACTCATTGGGTGACATTAGCAACATTCATGACTCAGTTAAATAGGTGAAATATGTAAAATTATTTAAAATGTTAAATGTATTTCTATTTCCACATTAATTTCTTTATTAAAAGAGAAAAGCAGTGTAGTTAGTGTATGTGGTGTTTACTATGTATCATAATTACACCTCTGAAGTTGTTGATTCTTTATGCCCCTGTCCCACTTAGGAAACTTGAACGAAAACCTCTGGAGACTTTGCACCCCACCCATGTTTCCGTGTGGTTCCCAGAGGTTCCCGGAGGTTTTTGTCAGTCTCCCTAATGGTCAAAAGTGGTTTCCGCTTCTTCTATGTTCTGGCAATTATTTCAAAAAATTCAAACGGGCCACAACTAAAAATAGGTTGCTGTTTTTTAAAATTGGTAATTATTTAGTCGAAGCTGGTTGCGATGCTAGTTGAAGATGGTTGCCGGAGGTGCAGGTAGTGGAAGGTAAGACCTTTTTTTCATCCAGTTTTATTCCACCAGGGAGGTCTGTCCCACTTAGGCGATTTATTAGGCGACTGCAGGAGCTATGCAGTCGCCACATGTTCGCGAGTAGTTGCCGAGAAGTCATCTTCATGGTCGTGAGGAGTTCCCGCATTCTGGGAACTAGTCGCGGCCTCATGATGGTTGCCGCAAATTTTTCAACATGTTGAAAAATTAGCGGCGACTAGAATGAAGCCGCCATGGAGAGTAGTGAGAATTCTCGTGCCGTAGGTGGGGCGATAGGAGGTCCAAATGAGTGCCAGGAGGTCGAAGGTTCTCAGAGGTTCTAGTTGGTTGTAGCTGGTGCTGACCGGTGAATTTCATTGGCTTATTGGGGAAAACAATGTAAGCAGTAGTTTTCAGAACCAAGGATATTCGACTGGTAATGTTAAATGTCTGCCGAGATTCACAGCCTTGTACCTCTGACTCTTTAAAAGTTGTATTCACCTCTTCTCCACTCCCCCCATTCTCCTCCCTCCCCCCTCTTTTAAAGGACACTGTGCTTTAGCCATCTTAATTACAGCACCAACCTTCCTGTTCATCGTGGAGTGTGTCTGTACTACCTTGGCTTTGCACCGTGTGAATTTTTTAGACAGTGCTCCCCCCGCTTGCCCTGTCCCACCTGCATAATGGGCTGGTGAAGGAAGCAATGTGTTAGTGTGTGTTCCAATCTGACAGTCGGCGTTCCGGTTGCCGGTTTTTCAGGCGACTGCCGGCAACTGGCAGTCCGCTGAAAAATCGCCTAAGTGGGACACACCCATTACAGAACCAGAGACCCGGGTTCAATCCTGACTATGAGTGCTGTCTGTATGGAGAGGATACAGTATCTCTGGGTGCTCCCGTTTCTTCCTACGCTTTAAAAGACGTACAGGTTTGGAGGTTAGTTGGCTTTGTAAATTGTCCCTGGTGTATAGGTTAATGCAGGGTGATCACTGGTCAGAGTGGACTCAGTGGGCCGAAGGACCTGTTACTATGCCATATCTCTCAAGTACAGTAAAATCCACTCATTATTCCTGAAGCGAATCATACAATGGTGCAAGAAGGACTGATACAAAACATGATTGCAATTAGTTAAAAGGTAGGTCCAAAGATGAATGCTACATCAACATTTGTGGATAAACACAAAATGCTGGAGTATTTCAGCGGGACAGGCGGCATCTCTGGATAGAAGGAATGGGTGACATTTCTGGTTGAGACCCTTATTCAGACTGAGCATCTGTTGAGTCTCCAAGATCAATACAAGCAGCATCAGTATAATTATGAAGATCAAATGAAAATGTAAAAAAAAAACAATGACTTGATTAAACTTGTAAATGTGTTATTGTTGTTAAATTAGTTTACTCTTTCTAATTTTTTGACAGGGGAAAATGAATGTGGTGTCACAACATGACATATTTGGTCCTGTGCGTATCATTGTACACATGTGCACTGTTAATGGTTTCCAATATATCACTGAATATTCTGCATTTAACCACTACCGACTAGTACTCACAGCAGCATGTACATGACATTTATGAGAAAATGAACTGATGGGCTAGATTGTTCTGAGGAATATTTCAAACCAGATCTTCAATTCTTTGGGTTATCAGGTTAATTCAGCTGATCCTATCCAATGTGAAAATAATTGAGAGAACAATGTAAAATTGTTCTCAAATTTCTATAAGTATTTAATTTACTTCAATAAATTTATTCAGTCAACTAATTATTCCATTATTTTTGCACAAATGACGAATAATTTTGAACTAAATTCTCTCATAATTATTTTAAAATGATAGATTCCTCTTTGAATCCAATCTACAATTGCAGTGATTTTCCCTTTTGTCACTTTCCAACCAATACTTCAATCGACTTTCCTTGTTGAATGGTTATTAAACTAACAAATCAAATAGGGTTATAATTTCAGAATGACAAGGAATATATTCTTCAACAGGCATTTTAATGATAAAACACTGTTATATAATTACCACATTAATAAAATGCTAGGTAATATTACAGCAATATATTAATTTCTTGAGAAAACTATTTTGACTGGAAAAGTATCTGCAAGAAATTATAATCCAGTTATAAAATGTTTAATTATCCCAAATTAATGCTCAACATAACTGGGCAGCACAGTGATGTAGCTGGAAGGGCTACAGCCTCACAGCTCCAGAAAACTGGGATGATCCTGACCTCAGGTTCTGTCTGTGTGGAGTTTGCACCTTCTCCATGGATTTCCTCTAGGTCCTCTGGATTCCTTCCACATCTCATCTGTAAAATTGCCCTTGATGAGTAGGAGCAGATGGGAGAGCAGGATAATGTAAAAACCAGTGTAAAAGATGATTGAGGATTTGTATGGACTCGATGGGGTAAAAGGACTGTTTCCATGCTGTATCTCTAAACTAAAACTAAAAGCATATTAAAGATTAAAAATTGAGGTAAAAAAAGACACAAAGTGCTGGAGTAATTCAATGGGGTGCTGCTTGTCCACCCATTCACAAACCCCAGACCATCTGCTTCTGCAACAAACCTCTGAGCCAAACTAATCATTCCCCATGATTAAAGCAATGAACTACCTTGCACCAAGCGATACATATTAAAAACAAAGTACATGATTTAACAGCATGATTTAAATGTTTTAAGGAGGTAAAACAAATGTAAATGTAGTTTAAACTTTCCAAAATCTAGAAACTAGCATGTTTAGTGACTTTTGCAAATTACTGCTAATAATAAACATGGCAAATATTTGTCCACAGTTTTAATTATCTTGTCAGCAATTCATCTGCAATATTTTGAAGTCTATTCTGCAATGTAGCTTAGGCCACAACCAAAGACAATAATAGCAGAGGACAGTCTTAAATCAATAGTACCATTAGCTACCATTCAGCATTAGTCTGAAGAAGGGTCTCGACCCGAAACATCGCCTATCTCCTTCGCTCCTTAGATGCTGCTGCACCCGCTGAGTTTCTCCAGCATTTTGTGTAACCCTCGATTCTCCAGCATCTGCAGTTTCTTCGTTAACACAGTACCATTAGCTACATTGCTTAGAATCGACATATGACTATATCAAGAACCAATGGGCAGCACAGGGGCGCTGCTGTAGAGTTGCTGCCGTACAACGCCAGAGACCCGGATACGATCCTGACTACAGGTGCTGCCTGTACACAGTTTGTACGTTCTCCTGTGACCACGTGGGTTTTCTCCGGATGCTTCTGTTTCCTCCCACATTCCAAAGACTTCTGTTGATTAATTGGCATCTTAAAATTGTCCCTAGAGTGTGTAAGATGGAACTAGTGTATTGGTGATCGCTGGTCGGCGTGGACTTGGTAGTCCAACGGCCCTTTTTCCACGTTGTATCACAAAACAAAACTAAACTAAATGCTAATCATTCCCACCACACAGAAGTGCATCATTAAGGAGCATTTTAATTAATCTATACAGTACAGTGATCTTGTGTAGCTTGGTAATGTACCCATTTATTAAAATACTTTTTTTTTGCATTGGTTTCATCTTTTAATATCAACATATGTAACAAGTATAGAGACGTAACTGGAATCATGGCATTGTCATCAGATTACAGGTAATTGGATTGGGACAGTTTCAATGAACTGACATGTTTAATGCGAGATCAGATTACCCTCTACTAAATCTCTTGGGTCATTACAATAGAATTAACATCCAGCCCATGGAACAAGCACATTTCATTAGTGCAACACACCTGGTCCATGTGGTGGCAACCAAACATAACAATCTCATAACACTATTCGAGTGCAAGGATTTGGTGGTGGATTTGGGGGAGAGTGGTTGTGGGGGCAGGGAGGAGATTGGGTATGGTTTTAATCCTTCTTACACATGGGAACTGAGCCAGTAATTAAGCAGGTCTCTCTTTGATGTAAACTGGCATCTGCAGTTCCTTCCTAAACAGGTCATTACTTAAAATTGTTTAGGTTGCTTGCTTATTCCAAAGACATCAGGATATGATGCAACACTCTTTAACCTACTCAGCCAAACAAGCAAGAAAGACATTCACTCAAAGTTAAAGGAGCCCCACGCAACATGTGTTGATGACACCAATAAGATTCAAACACATCTTTAACTTGAATGCCTAAATGGGATATGAGTGAATGGTTTCCTGTCAAATTAACCTAGTAGAAACATGAGACAAATTGCTGGAGTAACTTGGTGTGCCAGGCAGATTGTAGTGGGGGAGTGAACACCAGATGCTTGGGGGCAGGACAAAGAAGTCAAGTGGTAGCTGGATATTTGACAATTTTTATTTCAAATGGTAGAGTGTTGATCAAAGACCACAGATGAAAAGACAAAAGGTATGAGATAAGGAGTTAACGACAGAAGAGGTGCAGATTATGATGCTGGAAGAAGAAATATGGGTGCAATGAGACTGGGGGGTGGAGAAAGGGAAAAACGGTTCTGAAAACAGGTGAGGCACAGGGAAGAAAGGGGGGAGAAAGTTGTTGGGTGGGGAGGAAGAAGATGGGAGGGTAATTGCTTGTTTGTTAGTTACCTAAAATTAGATAATTCAATTTGTGGTTACTGCGAGGTTGTAAGCTACCCAAGCGGAATATGTGGTGCTGTTTCTCCAGTTTCTGTGTGACATTGGAGGAAGCCCAGGACAGAAAATGTATTATCGGAATGGGAAGGAGAATAAGCAACTGGGAGATCCAGCAGACTTTGATTACGTCTTTGCCAAAATGGTTGCCTATTCTAAGTTTAGGTCTCGCCGGTGTAAAGGAGGCCACATTGGGAACACCAAATGCAGTGTATGATGTTAGAGGCGATGCACATGAACCCCTGTCTCATATGGAAGAACTGCTGGAGTCCCTGGATGGATGTGGAGTAGGAGGTATAGGGATAGGTGTTACACTGCAGAGGGCTTGAGTGGGAAGGGATAAGTGAACCAAGGAGTTGTGGAAGGAGCTGTCTCTGCAGAAAGCTGAAAGAAGTGGAGTTGGGAAAAGTGACTGGTGATGGGATCAAGTTGAAGTTGGCAGAAATGTGTGAGATGATATATTGGATTCGGAGGCTGGTGGGTGAATGGTAAGGACCAAAGAAACTCTATTCTTGTTACGTCTGAGGGTAGGGGGAATGGGAACAGACTATGGATTACAGAGGGGATTCATGTGAGGAAACTATCTATGACAGTGGAGAGAAACCACATTTACAAAAGAAAGAAGGCATGATTTTCCTTAATATTGTCGATCAGACCTACCCCCTACCCCCTTATTTCCTTCTTATCTACTGTATGCCCCTCAGTCTCCAAGTCTCCTCCAGGGATACACATGATACAAACTGCCTATATCTGTCCCATGTCTCCTTCTTTTTCATGACCAGTGCTTCATTATCACATCATCCAAGCGTCCCTTACTCCCATCTACCTTGTCTTTCACTCTAACAGGAACATGCACATCCTGAACTCTTATGGTTGTGGAACCATTTTAACTACCCTTTCTCAATTTGCCCTGTGTTTATTTATGGTGTTGCCTTGTGAAGAATCCAGAGATCTTCAGGATGGAAATAGTTCACTTAGGATCAGTACTTCCACAATACAATTACATTTTAAGTACTATTTTCTTGATATCTTTGTTTCCTCCCTATTCATGCACTAAGTTGTGAATGCTCCTGTAGTTCTCTCTGGTTGCTAACTATATTAAGTTAACAAATGGTATAATATCCTTAAATGTTTCCACATGGAAACTGTTTTCTTATCCCAAGTAATAGCCACATGAGGAAACCACCACAGGACAAATGTAAAAATATATAAGAAGGAACTGCAGATGCTGGTTTAAACCGAAGATCGACACAAAAAGCTGGAGTAACTCAGCGGGACAGGCAGCATCTCTGGAGAGAAGGAATGGGTGAAGTTTCGGGTCGAGAAACGTCACCCATTCCTTCTCTCCAGAGATGCTGCCTGTCCCGCTGAGTTAACTGCAGCTTTTTGTATCTATCTTCAGGACAAATGTAAACATTAAATTAAAAACCCATTTAGCTTTTAGAAAGTATACATGAGAGGAATAGATGAGGTAGAATCTCTTGCACAGAGTAGGGGAATCAAGGACTAGAGGATATACGTTTAAGATGATGGGGGAAAGATTTACTGGGAACCTGAGGAGTAATTTTTTCACACACAGAGTGGTGGGCACACAGAAAGGAGCTGCCAGAGGAGGTGGTTAAGGTGAGGTAGTTCAAGTGTATCCCAGGAGGTGTTTTGGAGACACCCATAAGAAGGAAATAAGGGGGTGCTATAACAACATTTGAAAGACATTTGGACAGTACATGGCTAGGACAGGATTAGAGGGACATGGGCAAAACACAGGCAGTTACACCAGTGTAGATGGGACATGTTGGTGGATGTGGGCAAGTTGGGCCAAAAAGCCTGTTTCCACACTGTATGATTCTATGACTATAACTCTAAGATCACATTCTGCTTTATACTAAAGATTGTAATGATGTACAACACATAGGCAAGTGATATTAATGATGTTAGAGCATTGTACATCATTAAATTCTCTGGTATATTTTAAGTTTATAGGTACTGTTACTGATTTGAACTCCACCTTCAACTCAATTGTAGAAGTTAACCCACACTTTCAAAGTGTGGGTTAATTCATGCTGGTAATCTTTGCGTCCCTCACAGGGTAACACCATAAACCATCGCAGGGCATATTGTGGAAGGAGAGTTAAAATGGTTAGCAACTGAGAGATACAACAGACCTTGGCGGAGAGATGGTGAAATTGGGAGTAGGGGATTACCTCTTTGTAAGACGCAGGGTGGGAGGAGGTATGGTCCAAATATATGTGTGGGAGCCAATGGGTTTGCAGTAGATGTCAGTCAACAGTCTACTCCCATGTGATGGAGACAGAGAGAACAAAAAAGTGCAGAAATGCATCAGAATAGTCCACCTGAATTTGTGTCTTCACCACTAGATTAGGCTTTCTGTCTAGATTAGGCTTTCTGCTCCATGTTGTCCTCTTTCATTAATATACATGATTTGTCACCCGCTGTCCTTTAGCTTCACATTTTCTGTGTCCCTTAGTTCTGTTCTCACTCTCGGTCCCCCAGACAGATCAGTTCCGCTGATCCTTATTTTTTACCTCACCAACCTCCGCATCCAACACATTATTCTCCAACAATACCAACACCTTCAACATTATCCCACCACCAGTCACATTATCCCATCCCCACCGTTTTCCCCTTTTTGCTTTTCCGCAACTCCTTGGTTCACTGATCCCTTCCCACCCAAACAACCTTCCCAGGTTGTTCCCCTGCAGGACATGTAATACTGGTACATATACCTCCTCCCTCACATCTATCCTGGGACCACAGCAATCCATCCAGGTGAGACAGAGGTTCACATGCATCTCCTCTAACCTCACCTACTGTATTTGGTGCTCTCAATGTGGCCTCCTTTACATCGGTGTAAGCAAGTGTAAATGAGATTACTATTTCGCTGAACATTTGTGTTTGTTCCACCAGGGTCTGCTGGATCTCCCATTTGTGAACAATTTTAAACACCCCTTCCCATTCTTGTACTCACCTTTCTGTCCGGTGCCTCTTCCATTGCCAGAGTGAGGCCACACGCAAACTGGAGCATCTCATATTCGCTTGGGTAGCAACAGTATGAAAATTGAATGCTCCAATTTTAGGTAACTAACATACAAATAATTACACCCCTTTTCTCCCCACCCCACCTCTCTATCCCCCACCCGGATTTGTACCTATTTCTCTGTTTACCCTTCGCCCTGTTCTCTTCTGCCTATATTCCTTCCTCAAGCTTCACATTTTACATCTCTTCTCTCCTTCTCATACCATGTGCCTTTTCATCTCTGGCCTTTGTCCAACCATCAATTAAAAACTCCCCCGCACCCATTCCTTGCCAGGCTTTACTACACCCCAGCCCTTCTTTCAACTTTTTACCCCCCCTTTCCCCCACACTACCATAATTAGTTTGAAAATAGTCATGAGCTGAAACATCACCTAACATGTTCTCCAGAGTTGTTGCCTGACCTGTTGAGTTTCTCCAGAAATGCCGTTTTTTTTTGTATATCGCCATCTTCAGTTTCTGGTGCCTTAGATTACATGGAACTAGTGTGAACAGGTGATCCATAGTTGGCATGGACTCGCTGGAGTAAAGGTCATATTACCATTCCGTATCTTTAAACTACATAACTTGAATTTTTAAGGGCTTGTTTTGAAGATGCGAGCAATCAATCATGGATTTGGCCCTAAAGTATTGAATCTAAAAGCCGCTGGTAAGGGATATTTGACAGGACCAGAAAGTGATCTTCTAAAAGTATTTATGTATCAGAATCGTGTCCTGTTATGTGCCTTTTAAATGGTTGTATTTGTAAGTTTGACATCAGTGTTACATGCTTTGGATCATTAAATTGCCAAATAAAATTTAAAGGAACTTAAAATGTGAACTGTCAAAGTGATGTAAGTGATGGATAGTATGGACAATAAGTATATTAGATACTTTTATATTTTTTGGAATGTGGTCCAGGAGAAGGGTACAATGCCTTTGTCAGGCAAATACAGCCAATGAGGATGAGCTCTAAATCAATTATTGCTGGTATTGCTCAGATTTGCTTTTGTGCTAAGTGAACATTATATCAGGCTCTGAGTAATCAAAATTATTGGGACACCAGATGCTATCCGCTATAATCAATGAACTGTTCCATCGCTATAAATGCTGCAGAAACCTGTCAAGTTTGGAAGTATGCAGGAAGGAACTGCAGATGCTGGTTTACATCAAAGATACCCACAAAATGCTGGAGTAACTCAGCGGGACAGGCCGCATCTCTTGATTCCCTCTATCCAGAGATGCTGCCTGTCCTGCAGAGTTACTCCAGTATGTTGTGCCTATCTTAAGTTCAGAAGAAATTCTTACAGCTCACATTAGTAAGCAAAGCAGGAATGTTGTTTTCATGTTGTCCAATTCAAGGCTGTATCATGCTGCAAGTGAACATAAACAAGTCAAATTAGGAAGGAAGGAAGGAAGGAAGGAAGGGAGGGAGGGAGGGAGGGAGGGATGGAGGGAGGAATGGAGGACGGGTTGGGCAGGTGACTGGGAGGAAGGCAGGAATTAAATGGTCTTCAGATTCAGTGGGAAGACTGCTATCTTGTGAACAATCCTGTAAATTGTGTGAATGTGTTAAGGGAAATTATACTGTGTTGTTTTATTTTTGGGTTATACATAAGCTCTGCTGTACTAATTATCGTCAGTGCCATTTTTGGTATTTTATCACGCATTTGTCACAACCACGGCAACTGCACATATGCTAACTTGTTCCAGATGGTCATAAGCCCAATGGGAAGTAAGGAAGCCTGCTTAACAAAAACTAAAAAGACCCATCCAAAATCTGAGCAGCAGTAGTTGAGAATTCCATTGAAGGCAACCATGAGATGTACTGTGATGTTCCCCAATTTCAACAATGTTGAACATTACACCTTCATTTCCCATTGTCGAAGGGATACAGTGACTACTCTGGTAGCATGGCGCCCCTTCCTCCATCAGGCTTGCATGATACTTATCATTCTCTCTTCAACCCACTACTCAGAATCCCAAAATAGGCTGTGTAGGAAGGAACTGCAGATGCTGGTTTACACCAAAGATAGACACAAAACCTAACCTTTCTGGTGTACACAAAAAGCTGGAGAAACTCAGCGGGTGCAGCAGCATCTAAGGAGCGAAGGAGATAGGCGACGTTTCGGGTCGAGACCTTTCTGGTCACCTGTTCCATTTCTTCAGAGTTGCTGCCTGACCCACTGATCCAGCTATTTGTGTCCATACCAAAGTAGGTTCTGCAGATTTGGGGCAATGGTCCAAACTAAGAATGGATACAGTTATAGCTCCCACTATAATGTAATATTTGTAGTTTTGTGGATATAGCAGGCAGATGGAGGGTATAATGTTGATCCCAAAGCCAATATGGCTTGCTTCTGGTTCTTTACAATGTCAGGAGGAATTCTTCCTATTCTTCTTTGTATGATCGCGGCCTGAAGTGGAAGAAAGGGTTTTATTTTAAGATAATCTTTTAGCAAAAAGAGTTAAATCTAATTCCCCTTGAAAACATCCAGTGAATTGGCCTCCACTGCCTTCTGTGGCAGAAAATACCACAGATTCACAACATTCTGGGTGAAAATATTTTTCCTCATAGCAGCCCTAAATGGCCTACCCCTTATTCTTAAACTGTGACCTCTTGTTCTGGACATCAGGAACATTTTTGCTGCATCTCGCCCGTCCAATCCTTTAAGAATGTTATATGTTTCTCTAAGATCTCCTCTCATCCTTCTAAATTCCAGTGAGTACAAGCCCAGTCAATCCTTTCTTTCATAATATGTCAGTCCCGCCATCCTGGGAATTAACCTGGCGAACCTACGCTGCAATAATCGAGCAATAATGTCCTTCTTCCAATTAGGAGACTAAAATTGCTCACAATACTCAGGAGCAGCCTCACCAGGGCCCTGTATAACTGCAGTAGTACCTCCTTGCTCTTAAACTCAAATGTTCTCGCAATCATAATCATAATCATAATCGTAACTTATTAGCCAAGTATGTTTTGCTACATATGAGGAATTTGGTTTGCCATAAAGTCATACCAAATAAAACAACAGGACACACCACTACATAAAGATTTGACATAAACATCCACCACAGCGATTCCTCAACATTCCCCACTGTGATGGAAGGCAATAAAGTCTTATCCTCTTTCCTCCTTTCCTCCCACGGTCGGGGGTCGAATGATCTGCACCCAGCAATCGAGCTCCCACGTCGGGGTGGTCTAAGCTCCCGCATTGGGGCGGTCGAACTCCTGCGGCTTGGAGTTCCTGAAGCCGGTCACTAACCAGGGGCCGTGAGCTCTGTGATGTTAAAGTCTGAAGTTCCCGCAGATTGGAGCACCAAAGGCGACCCCTGGCAAAGGGATCGCCCGCTCCAAGAAGTTAGAGTCCGTAGGCTCTGCGGTTTTGGAGATCTAGAAGTCCCAAACAAGAGGCCGCCAACTCCACGATGTTAGGCCGCAGTGCAGGCAGAGATATGATACAGAAAAAGTCGCATCGCTGTCGAGGAAAGAGATAAGAAAAGTTTCCCCCACCACCCCTCACATAATACAGAACTAAAGATAAACTAAAATAGTAAGATTAAATGAGAACTTACCAGTCTGAAATTTGATCGTTATTTTATGAGGAGTTACGATGAGGGATTACGTGAAGAAGGCCGTCCCCACGCATGCGCGTCAATCTTCAAAGCAGCGATGTGATGTCACAGAAAACGTTGTTGAACTAACATAGTTAGATTATAGACGACTAGAACTATCAGATGATTGTTATGTTACGAGGGTAGGGAGCGGAGGGCACATAATCCCTCATCGTAACTGCTCATAAAATAACGATCAGACTTCAAACTGGTTAGTTCTCGTTTAACCTTACTATTTTACTTCGGAGTCACGTGAGTCCACGCGTCACAGCTGCATCAATTGACCAGGACGAGTGAGAATATTAATGCTTTCAAAACATGACGTGTTTAACAATACTAATGCTTTAATAACAAGAACGAAAATAAACAGTGACCTCTCTCACCCAGGGGGAAACTGTGAAACAGAACTTAAACAGAATCGGCAAAAATCCGGGATCGGGCGATAGGCTTATTATAAAACCTCTGGTACGTCCTCTCCTTCGACCATCCCGCAGCCGCCAGAATTTGGTCAAGAGGTACGTCCATATCCCTTGCTGCTGATGTCGATGCAACCCTGGTGGAATGAGGTTTAAAAATGTCAGTGTCCACTCCTGCATACGCCAGAACCTGTTTAATCCATCTAGACATGGTCTGCACTGTAACCTGTTTGTGAGGTTTGGTATTGCTGACAAAGGAGAGTTCCGAGCCTCTCAAGCTCTTGGTGACCTTTATGTATTGGGTTATAGATGATACTACACACACTCGTGGATCTAAAGGGGTATGCCATAAAACTCAATTTGAGCCCCTGTAACCCTGGCTTGCTCTGCTTGACGAGATCCCGAATGAAAAAGGTGATGTTATTGCAGGAAGAACCCATACTGTCCAGTCTGAGTTTTTGTAGCGTCTGGACCCGTTGTGCTGAGGCCAGGGCCATTAGCATGACTACTTTCAATGTAAGATGGTGTAGGGACAGAGATGAAACTGGTGCCCACTGACGGAGCAGCATGAGGACCACGCTGACATCCCATATGTGTGTGTACCTAGGTCTAGGTGGAGTGGAGTTAAAGACGCCCTTCATAAATTTGGTAATTAAAGGGTGGGACCTTACCATGCGGTGTGCTGATCCCAACCGTAAATAATTGGACAAAGCACTCCGGGCACTGTTAATGGCAATGTAACTAAGTTTCTTATCATGAAAAAGTGACGATATAAACTCCAAAACATCCGTATTTCAAGCTGTGTGATATGAAATGTGAGAGCGGGAACAGTACATCTCCCATTTACTTATGTGAGAGATGTACTGTTTCTGAGTGCTCTTCCTCCAGGCCGCAGTGATGACATCAATGGTACGCTCTGAAAGCCTGAGCCCCTGGAACGGTCTCCTCAGAATCTGCGAACCAACAAATTTGTACGGTCATGAAGAGGGTGGCTTTCCCCTGTCACTAGGTGTACCAGCAGATTTCTGCTCTTGGGCACTGCCATAACAGGCTGTGTGATTAAGGCTAGCACCAGAGGGAACCAATGATGAGTAGGCCCGTCTGGCACTACCAAAATGCCAGTGGCGGAATCTTGCTGAATTTTTGCCACACATCGAGTAATGAGGCAGAATGGGGGGAACACATACACAAATTTACCACCTCAGTGTAGCGAGAATGCATCCACCGCTACTGCCCCTGGGTCTGGCTCCCATGACATGTAAATTGGTAACTGATGATTAAGCCTGGAAGCAAACAGATCAATATCCGGTACACCATAACGAAGGACAATATCATTGAACACTTTGTGATTTAACATCCATTCTTTGTTATCATTGAACTCTCGTGATCTGGTGTCTGCCACCGTGCTATATCTACCTGGTAAATAGATAGCTGAAACCCAGATGTTTCTCGCAATACACCAGTGCCAGAGGAGATTAGACAACACAGGATACAGACTCACTGCCACCCATGTGATTAATGTACGCTACTGCGGCAGTGTTGTCAATCTGAAGTAGGACATGCACATGATGCCTGTTGGTACAAAAAGCATTTAACCCATAGAGTGCTCCCAACAACTCTAAATAGTTAATACTGTGTGATTGAATCATGGATGCTTCCTGCAGATCCCATCAGCCACCACAGCTCAAGACGGTATCGGTAGCACCCCATCCTGGTGCACTGACATCAGTCTGCAGGAAAACCGATGGTGTATTGACTAAAATGGTACTAGAGCAGCACTGAATATTGGCAATCCACCATTGTAACTGAGCCAGAGCCTCAGCTGGTAGCTGCATGGGTCTATCGAAATGACCTCTCTGAAGTTTAAGTGCCTGTTCCTTTGCATGCTGTATGTTTTGGTAGTGCAAAGGCCTGAACTGAGCAGCTGGAAACAATGAGTTTCCTGCAGGCTTCAATTAATTCTAATTGCTTGCCCCGAGGCAGAGTCACTGACATATGTACTGAGTTAATGGTGAACCCCAAATAGTCAATTATCATAGATGGCACCAATTTAGACTTAACTGGATGGATTATGAATCCTATCTTTTCGAAAACGAGCTTTGTAGCTGACACAGTTAATTCAGCTAATTCGAAAGTCCTCTCAATGAACAAAATGTCATCCAAATATGCCATGACAATATGATTCTGTGCTCTGAGTAACCCCATAACTGGTTTTAGCAATTTTGTGAATAGTCTGGGAGCTGAGGTTAATCCATTAGGCAATGCTTTAAACTGCCACAACTGATCCATCCAGTTAAACTTCAAAAATCTCCTGTGCTCTTCATGAATGGCCACTGAATAATAAGCATCTTTGAGGTCAATGCTTGCCATATAACATCCCTTGGAAAGCAGTTGTTTAGCAGTGACAAATGTTTCCATTTTGAAGTATTTATACTGCACAAAGGTGTTTAGTTCTGTCAAATCTAGGATAATTCTACATCCTCCATTCTTCTTTTGCCTCGTAAAGATATTGGACACAAACTGATAAGACTCATGCACCACCCTCTCAATTACACCTTTTTTGAACAAAGTCAACTTCCCTTTGTGCACTAATACACTCCTGTTGCGAAAACACAAAAGTACGGCCAGGTGTATGCTAAGTGGGTGGAGGCTGTTACGACTCCCGAATGCAGGTTGCGTAACATAGTCAAAAACCAGGCTCAAGTTCAAGAAAATAGTATTTTATTTAATTAAAACTCAAACCTGATTCAAACAACCCAGACAAGGACAAGAATACACTAATAAACAAAGATAACAGTGCTCCAGCCAGCCTCGCAATGGGCCATCGAACTAGAGTCTCTAACCTGCCGAAATGGAAATATCCCTTGAACAAAATACACAAAAACCCTCAGGTCACCCCTTATCTGTCCCAATTCACTATTAATTGACAAATGCAACTAATAAAACACAAAGTTCTATGCCATGTGGCCAGCCTCCTGCAGCTCAGACCAGCAACCTGCTCCCGAGCCAGGGTCAACAAAGAGAGGGAGAATTCCAGGAGATTCTGGTATTTAAGCTTCCGATGAGTCACCGTCACCTAACGCAGCTTGGCCAAATGGGTACAGGAACCCTTAACCCCTTGATTCCTGACTCCCAGCCACGGGACACGCACTCAGGAGAGAAACACAAGAGGGGGTGGGGTGGAGGGGGGAAGAAAGTACCTAACACCCCCACCCAAAGATACTGAATAAGCTTTGGAAGAAACTATTCAGTAACAAAGGAACTTGCCAATACCCTTTTTGCAAGTGCAACTTAGACACAAAAGATGCACTTCCCACATGATCACCGCAATCCTCCATCCGCGGAAGAGGATAGCAATCTGGCTTCCGAAAGTCCGTGCAAAACCTGTCCTCCCCATTAGCCTTCATAGCCAGCAGACACGGAGAACTCCACGGACTACAACTAGGTTCAGCAACTGCATGCTGCAGCATAGGCATCTGAGAAGGCACATCCAAGAACAGTGACCCATTTGACCCCACCAAAGCAAGCAGATCATCCCGCTGACTTTCAGACAAATGAGACAACCGCAAGGGAAGTGACTTCAAATCTTCAAAGTTGCACAGCTTTCCTTGCGTCACTGCCACAGACATTCATGCCTCACACACATCACCACCCATGTCAGGGGGCAGCACTACTTCAGCCAAAACTGGTTTAGACAAAACCGAAGGACACAGCTCCTCCCCATCAACCTGTACATGCTCCTGCTCACGGTACTGCTTCAGCATGTTGATATGACAGAGCTGAGTCTTACACCTCCGATCAGGAGTACCAATAACGTAATCCCTTGCACCAACCTTCTTAACCACCTGATAGGGACCACTATACCGAGCCTGCAGACTGGAACCAGGAATAGGCAACAACACCAGGACTTTGTCACCTGGAGAAAAATTCCTACTAGAAGCCTTTCCTGTCGAACCAGCCCTTCATCCTAGACTGAGCAGAAGCAAGTACCTAACAGAGGCAAGTCAGAAATGAACTCAATTTGGAAACCTTGAATACTATGCAGTATAAATGGGTTATATGTTATCCACTGCCATTCATGTAAGAAAAATTGCAATCTACCCCCAACTTGTAATGTATCCATCGCAGTCTCACCTACCTTAGAGTTTACAGGCGGTGATGTCGCTGCTTCTGCCCCTGAGGTCTGGGGGCTAGGGCTGCTGGAAGGCACCGCATCTTGAACATGGCCCGGCTCGGGCCCTGCCCGAAAAAAGGCCTCTGGGTTTGTTGCTCAGCACCATGTCCGCCATAGCCAGCGAACCATTTGGTATGCAGAGGAGGGTAGGGATACAGTCTCCGGAAAGACAATAACTTTGGAGGCAACTTCTTGGGGCAAACAGCCTTTGACTCCTCATCGAGTTCTTTAACCTGTTTGGTCAGGTTTTCTCTGAACAGGAGGTTTGGGGGTTGTATATTCCCTGGCTTACATAGCCCAGCAAATTTAGGATTTATAGCAGGACGGATGACATTCTTTCTAATGCAATTGATTTCAAAATGTGCATTGCACATTAATGCCATTGCGTCCTGCTGTGTATCTGAGAGAGGCGCCCCCTCTACTGACCTAGCAAAGGCCGTGAAGCCCGAGGCGAGTAGCCAGAGTACTCTTTGGAGTTTAACCTCTTGGGCTCGGACGCCCCTCCAATGTGCCCCCAAATGGATTGGTTAACAATGGGGACACTCAGTGAGGCACAGTTTAGTGAAGTGTTATACCTGGCAGTGGTCTCCTCCATCGTTTGTTCTTGCAGTGGATGGGAAGCCATGTAATTAATGTTCACAGAGAGCTCTTCATCCAATGGCTCACCTATGAGGGCTGGGACCGTAAATTTGGTTGCAATAGACAGTCCTGATGGTCCCTCTAGCCCAACTGTGCCTCCGTACTCTGGGTCAGCATAGCACTGACCTCATATGCTCCCGTCATCAGACAGAGAGATATTATACAGCCCTGACACAGGTGCTGCTGCCTCGGGTTCCATATACTTCCTGGGTTCCAATAGCTCCGTCCTTTGGAGCATATCATGCTGGAGTAACCTTTCCACAAAGCTCTCCAGATGGGCCAGCCTGCCGGTAACACTGCCCTAGAAGGAGGGGACTCTTCCACCTCCTGGCCCGACTCCTCTGAATCCAGGGACCTCAGAGACCTTTTAGTGCCTTTTCTTCCCTGTGGAGTAGCCAAGGTGCTTTCTGGCAGCACCAAGTCTGTAGACGCTGGCTACTCTGCCAGCGGCCCTGAAGGCTACGCTGCCTGCAGGCCCGTGGTCTTCCGCAGCCGGTTTGGTCGCTGATTGCGGCTGGCATCTTAGACATATCTCCCACAATCCGAAGCTGAAAATACGGTAAAACGAAACACACTCCGGACCAGGAGCAACGACTTCAGCAAAGGTTTTTTAAAACACTTACCTGAGTCTTTTAAACTTACCCGCTGGAAGGAGCGACGCGCCCACCAGCCAGTCGTTGCGCAATGCATCACGTACTGACGCACATGCGTGGGGACGGCCTTCTTCACGTAGTCACTCACGTGACTCCAAAGTAAAACGTACATTTTACAACAAACTAAAAAGATAAAGAAGGAAAAAGACGAAGACAGACCGTTGGCAAGGCAGCCATTGTGCGGCGCCTCCTGGTTATATCCAATGAGTTCCAGTTGTAAGCACTGCCCAGTCCATCATCGGCTCTGACCTTCCTTCCATCGAGGGGATTTACCACAGTCGTTGCCTCAAAAAGACTGGTAGTATCATCAAAGACCCACACCATCCTGGCCACACACTCATCTCCCTGCTGCCTTCAGGTAGAAGGTACAGGAGCCTGAAGACTGCAATGACCAGATTCAGGAATAGCTACTTCCCCACAGCCATCAGGCTATTAAACCTGGCTCGGACAAAACTCTGAACATTAATAACCCATTATCTGTTATTTACACTTTATCAGTTTATTTATTATTGTGTATATATATTTATATAATGGTATATAGGCACACTGATCTGTTTTTGTAGTTAATGCCTTCGATGTTCTGTTGTGCTGAAGCAAAGCAAGAATTTCATTCTCCTATCAAGGACACATGACAATAAACTCACTTGAACTTGAACTTGTTCTTGCCATCAAAGTGGTTAACCTCACATTTATTCACATTATACTGCATCTGCCATGCATCTGCCCACTCACCCAACCTATCCAAATCACCCTGCAGCTTCACAGCATCCTCCACACAACTCACGCCCAACTTTGTGTCATCTGCTAGGGATGGACCTCTGAGCTCCTACCGCGGGAGCCTGCATACTTTAACATCGTGGAGTTTGCGGTATCTGGTTAGAGACTGACTTTGGGAGCTCCAAGCCGTAGGAGCTTCGATCACCTCGACTCAGGGGCTTCAACCACCCCGACGCGGGAACTTCAATCGCCCCGATGCGGAGGCTTTGACCACCGGCTGCGGAAGCATCAATCACCCCAACAGATGGTATGACAGCCCTGACAGTGAGAGAATATAGAGGACGAAGGTTTGACTTTATTGGCTTCCATTACAGTGATGAATGTGGGGAATCTGCTGTGGTGGATGTTTATGTCAACTTTTATGTAGTTGTGTGTCTTGTTGCTTTTATTAGTATGGCTGCATGGTAATTCACATTTCACTGTACCTTAATTGGTACACGTGACAATAAAAGACCTTTGAAACCTTTGAAACCTTTGAACCAGTTTTCCATCCATGTCAATACCCTTCCCCCATACCATCTGCTCTAAATTTTTTGTGTGGGACCTTGTCAACTGCTTTTTAAAAGTCCAGATACACCACATCCACTGGCTCTCCCTTATGCATTCTACTTGTTACATCGTCAAAAAATTCCAGAAGATTAGTCAAGCATGATTTCTTCTTCCTAAATCCATGCTGTCTTTGACCGATCCTGTCACTGCTTTCCAGAAGTGCTGTTATACCACATTTAATAATCAACTCAGTTCACCCATGCAGTATTTAAATCTTTGCCATTTAATCTCCACCGTCAACCCTTTAAGTATAATTGTCCATGCTATCCTAGCCAATTCTCGTCTCAAACCTTCAAAGTCTCCTTTCTTTAAATTCAAGAGCCTGGTCCCTGAATTAACCGTCATTCTCCAGAATCACTGTTGCACAACAAGATTGCTAACTAATCCTTCCTCATTACACAATACCCAGCCTTGGATGGCTTTCCCTCTAGTCGGGTCCTCTACATATTGGCTTAAAATACCATCCCGTATACATTCCAGGAAATCCTCTTCCTCAGCGTTGTTACCAATTTGGTTGGCCCATTCTATACTTAGATTAAAGCCACCCATGATAACTGCTGTGATAACCCATGAGAACACCCATGATTTCCTGTCCCACGGAAATTATTTCCACATACCTCGACTCCATCTTATCCCTCCTGATCCAATTTCACACAACCTATGTCCAAGATACCTCACATGCCCTTCGTCTCTTTAATGACTTGCTCTTTCCAAGCCTCCACTCCCTCATCTTTACTATGAATATTCAGTCACTCTACACCTCCATCCGCCACCAGGAAGGCCTTAAAGCTCTCCGTTTCTTCCTCAACTTCAAAACCATCCAATTTCCTTCTACTAACACTCTGCCTCAACCTCACTTTCAACAACCTCTCCAAGGCATAGTTAAGGGTACCCGCATGTATGCCTCTTTATAGGGTATGTTGATCAATCCCTGTTCCAGGCGTATGCTGGCCCTATCCCCAAACTCCGTTATATTGATGACTGCAACAGAGCTACCTCCTGCACCCAGGCAGAACTCATGGACTTCATCAACTTCACCACCAATTTTCATCCTGCACTCAAATTTACTTGGACCATCTCCGACACCTCCATCCCCTTTCTTGATCTCACAGTCTCCATCACAATCTATTACAAACCCACTGACTCCCACAACTATCTTGACTACTCTTCTTCCCACCCTGCTTCCTGCAAAGACTCTATCCTCTGCTTCAAATTCCTCCATCTACGCCACATCTGCACCCAAGATGAGGTGTTCCATACTCGAGCATCTGATATGTCCTAATTCTTTAGGGAACGGGGGTTCCCATCTCCCATCATAGATGAGGCCCTCACCATTGTTTCCTCAGTATCCCACAGCTCCGCCCTTGCTTCCCCTCTTCCTAGTCGCAAGAGAGATAGTCCTTACCTTCCACCCCAACAGCCATTGCATACAACAAATAATCCTCCAAAATTTCCGCCACCTCCAACGGGATCCCACCACTAGCCACATTTTCCCATCTACACTCCTCTCTGCCTTCCACAGAGACCATTCCCTCCGCAGCTCCCTGGTTAACTCATCTCTTCCCACCCAAACCAGCCCCTCCCCAGGTACCTTTCCCTGCAAACGCAGAAGAAGCAACACCTGTCGCTATACCTCCTCCCTCGACTCTATACAGGGACCCCGGCAGTTCTTTCAGGTTCGGCAGAGGTTCACTTGCATCTCCTCCAACCTCATCTACTGTATCGGTTGTTCAACATGTGGACTCTTATACATCAGCGAGACCAAACACAGACTGGGCGATCGTTTCGCAGAACACTTTTGCTCAGCCTGTGTGAACCAACCTGATTTTCCGGATGCTGGACACTTTAATTCTCCTTCCCATTCCTGCAGAGACTTTTCTGTCCTCTGTCTCCTCCATTGTCAGAGTGAGGCTAAATACAAATTGGATGAACATCATCTCATATTTTGTTTGGGCAGCTTACAGCCCAGTGGTATGAATTTTGATTCTTCTTGCTTCAGGTAGCCCCGGCATTCCATCTCTCTCTATCCCTCTCCCACCCAAGTCCCACTAACTTCTCGTTTTCACCCTATAAATAGCTTACAATGGCCTGCTTTCTTTATCATCATTACTTTTTTTTGCATACCTTTCATTCATTGTTCTTTATTTCTCCACATCATTATTTCTCTCTCCCATTCCCCTTATCTCGAACTAGTTTGAAGAAGTGCCTCGACCCGAAACATCACCCATTCCTTCTCTCCAGAGATGGTGCCTGCCCCTCTGAGTTATTCCAGCTTTTTTGTGTCATAACTGCTGTACCTTTGCTATACTCATCCCTAATTTCCTGCTTGATGCTATCCCCAACCTCCCTACTGCTGTTTGATCGTCGGTGTACAACTCCACCAATTGTTTTCTACCCTTGGCTATTTTGCAGTTTTCCCCATACCGATTCTACAGCATCCAAGCTAATGTCTCTCCTTGCTATTGCATATTAGTTTAGATCATTTTAGTTTAGATCAATAGCAACATTTAGAAATATAAAGATGACACCAAATTAGAGAACTAATGAACAATGAGCAAGATTTGTAACATCTTTCAATAAAATTAATATATTGACAAAACAGACACACCATTGGCAAATTAATTTCAACATTGATAAGAATGGAGAAAACTTACCAGGATGGGATGTTTCAGTTAAGGGGCAGTCCCACTTGGGCGACTTAATTGGCGAGTTTAGAAGAGTTTGAAAAAATGACATGTTGAAGACCTCCTTTGACTATGTAGAAGACCTCCTTCGACTAGCTATGACTTGCTACGACTAACTTCGGATAAATTGGACACCGAATAGTGGAGAGTGAAGACGACCTCCCTTCGACCTCCCTTCGATTATGATGAAGACTATCTATGACTACCTTCGACTACCCTTGATTACCTACAACTAACATGCTGACCTGCTACGACCTACTACCACTTACTACAACTAAACCTACGAGTAAAAATAGTATTGATTTTTTCATATTGAAAAAAATGCCGCAACCTAGCTGAGGCCTCGAGTATGCGGAGACCACTCTCGAGCATGAAGGAGTGTTACGAAGACCTAGTGTTGACCATGCTGCGAGTATGAGTCGAGGGCAAACTCGCCAGAACTCGTGGATTAGGTCGCCCAGGTGGGACAGGCCCTTAATGAAGAGAGAGTGGATAGGGTGGGTTTGCTATCTTTGAAGCTGAGCTGGCTGAGGGGACTGATAGAGAGGTACAAAATTATAGGAGTATTGAATTGGGTGAAAGTGAGAAACCCTGCAATTGAGACGTCTGAAACCAATCAGATCAATTTAGTTTTGTTTATTATTGTCATGTGTAGCAAGGTGCAGTGAAAAGCTTTTTTATTGCATGATATCTAGTCGGTGAAATGACTATACATGATTACATTCAAGCCATCCACAGTGTACAGGTTCAGGATAAAGGGTATAACGTTTAATGCAAGATAATTTTAGATTTTAAATAATAAGATTTAATGCAAGATTTCGATGAGCATTTGAAGTGCCAAGTATAGAAGCCAAGTACTATGTACCAGTAAATGGGATTAGGATAGATGCATTCAATGGTTAGCATAGACATGGTCTGTTTCCATTCTGTTTGTCCCAATTGGAGACATATTTGATGTAGGGATGGACAAGAAAATTCTGGAAATCGTCAATCCGATCTTTCATTAGAACAGCTTTTGACAGCTTTTGACAGCAACATGGTGAGAAGAACCAAGGAATTGTGGAATTGAAATACATTTTCAGCTGTCTCTGGAGAAGTGTAAACATTTAAGGAAAATAGAAAGTATCTTAGGTAACGCATTTAATCAATAATCTGTTAATTTCTTTATAATACTAATCAAAACTCTTCAATAAAGTAAATTAAGTGAAGGAAAAAAGTTGCATGGGTTTCCAGGGCAAATTGGGTGCCACTGTTGTAGTGATGCCACTTCACAGCTCTGGAGAACCTTGGCTCATTTTTGGTCTCCAGTGCTGTCTGTATGGAATTTGTATATTATCTTTGTGACTAGGTAACTTCCTCCCCATTCAGTGATTCATCCCACATTCTAACATGGACAGGTTGCGAGGTTGGCTGATGATTGTAAATGGCACCTTGTTGTACATAAGTAATAGAATCTAAAGGGAATGGAGAAAAATAAAATTGGTTGTTATTGGTTCACTGATGAGACTGAATCCATGTGCCATGTTTCCATAAAAATCTTCATCAAAAATCCTCTCAGGTTTATGTGCTCTGCTATATTGGGAAAAGGCCCTGGGAAAGTAATTTTTCACCAGACTGATGTTGAGTTGCAGAAAACTGGTAAAATAGTAAATCTATATTTTTTGATGCAGATAGAGTCATAGAGTCATAGAGCAATAGAGTCTTACAGCATGGAAACAGGTCCTTCAGCCCAACTTGCCCCACCGGCCAACATGTCTCATCTACACTAGTCCCACGTACTTGGCCCATATACCTTTAAACCTGTCCTATCCATGTACCTGTCTAAATGTTTCTTAAAATGTGTGATGGTACCTGCCTCAACTACCTACTCTGGCAGCTTGTTCCATACAACTACCAGCCTTTGCGTGAAAATGTTACCCCTCAGATTCTTATTAATTCTTTCCACCCTCACCTTAAACCTATGTCCTCTGGTCCTCAATTCACCTACTCTGGGCAAGAGAGACTGTGTGTCTACCCAATCTATTCATCTCATGATTGTATACACCTCTATAAGATCACCCCTCATCCTTCTACGCTTCAAGATATATGTGCCAAACGTCTTTTTCTACCACCCTGTCTACCTGAGATGCCACTTTTAATGAACTATGTACCTGTACTCCTAGATCCCTCTATTCCACAACACTCTCCGGAGCCTACCATTCACTGTGTAGATTCTGCCCATGTTAGTGCTTCCAAAATGCAACACCTCACATTTCTCTGTCTTAAATTCCATCAACCATTCCTCAGCCTACCTGCCCACTGATCAAGGTCCTGCTGCAATATTTGACAACCATCTTCACTAACTACAATACCTCTTATTTTTGTGTCATATTGCAAACTTGCAAACACCTGGAAAGACTGCTTGGATAAGGTGAGGCAGAGCTTCATCTGCACCTCCTCCAACCTCATCTAATGCATTCGCTGCTCTAGGTGGCAACTGCTCTACATCGGTGAGACCAAGCGCAGGCTTGGCAATCGCTTCGTCCAACCTCCGCACAGTTCGCATTAACCATCCTGATCTCCCAGTGGCTCAGCACTTCAACTCCCCATCCCAATAAAATCAGTCTGAAAAATGGTTCTCGGCTCGAAACATCATCTATTCCTTCGCTCCATAGATGCTGCCTTACCCGCTGAGTTTCTCCAGCATTTTTGTATACCTACCATCTACAGGATAGTTAACAAACAAGTCTTCATGTGAAGAGATCCAATCTACAATATTTAATTTAACCCAGCTGGTATATTGCACATTTATGCAAACAGTTTTAAAATTTGTTGCAATATTAAGAAAGGGGCAACAGCCAGAAATGTTGAGTTACATAAAAATAGATATTTAAAATCCCAGTAATACAGAATAGGAACAAGGTGCAATGAAACCGGGTTAAATTGACGCTGCTAACAAGTTGACAGAGTGAGTTTAATTAATGGAACGTCTGAATGCTATGCTGCTGACAGAGCAAAACTAAAAATAAAATAAGGGAAAGAAATCAGCAAAGACGTATTGAATTTGAAAGTGACGGAAAATTGGGGCCATTCTTCATGTGACGTTGACCCAAATTATTGGTATAAATCTCCAGAGCACACAGAAATAAAAGAAGTAGCCGCATGGTGTGAAGTAGCAAAAGAAATAGGCAAGTAATTGAATGCCAGTTAAAAGGAATTAATTAAAAAACAGCAAAGTAAGGTTGGCACCAAAAAACAGCTTGGTAAGTGAAGGCCACAAAAGAAGTAAAACTCAAATCTCTGCTGTATGAAGGGGGGAAAGCTTCTGGAAGACAACGTGTTTGCAATTTGCAATAATACAGAAAAAACTGCTGCATCTTAATCATTTGTGCGCATACTTTGTAATGTATACAACACTGTGCGATGTTATTTACATGAGTAATCAAAATTATGTTGCACGACAGTTCAATACTCATTATTTATTTAATGATGTCATTATTTTTTCCTGGTGCTTGCTCCAGGAAATAATCCTTTCTTTATCATTTATTACATTAAAATCTTGTTACGTTTGTTTTGAAACTGGTGATGAATTCAATTTAATTTATTTTGTTGTTTTCTGGAACTGGTGATGAATTTGTTGTTCTATTCATTTCTGGGATCTGATTCTGTGTTTGAAAATAAATTTCACCCAGTCAGCATTATGCATTTAGTGGATTGAACTTTTCTTATTCTTGGTTCATTTATCGATACTTTTGAAGTAATTCAGGATGTTTTCTTTTGTTGACATTTGTGGCAATGCCATTTAAATGGCTGAGATATACAAATATAGATAGTCTAACTAAAATGCTGCACGTAAATATTTGACTTTTCAATTGTCATTTATTTCTTTTGAAAAGATGAGTTTCTGCTCAAATGTTTCAGGCCACATGCAAACTGCAGGATACTATCCTTTCTGTCCTGGGCCTCCTCCATTGCCAGAGTGAGGCTACTGAAGGAACAGCACCTCCCCCTCTTTATTTTGTTCCACCTGGGTTTGTACCCATTTATCCCCTTCCCCTTTCCCCCTGCCAACATCCACCATATTCCTTCCTCTGGCTTCGCAATTCGCACCTCTTGTATCCTTATCTCCTAATCTCACATTTTCTGTCTTTGCATCTCTGGCCTTTGTCCAACCAGGTCACCACTCATCTGCATCCACCAATCACATGTGTAGGAAGGAACTGTAGAGGCTGGTTTAAACTGAAGATAGAATGTTCTACATCTCTCCAGCTTCAAAGTCGTCCTGTTGAGTCCCATTTTCTATAGTTGTTTTTATCTAGCCTACAGCTAACTAAGTCCTGTTCCTTTATCGTCATTACTTTTTTGCATCTCTTTCATTCATTTGTTCTGTATCTCTATACATCGCCGTCTAATCTCTTGTTTCCCTTTCCCCTGACTCGCATTATAGAAGAACGGTCTCGACCCGAAACATCACCTATTCCTTTTCTCCAGAGATGCTGTCTGACCAGCTAAGTTACTCCAGCTCTTTGTGTCCATCTTCCACCTATCACTTCCTGACCCGTAATTACGCCTATCCATGTTCTCCAGGGAGGCTGCCTGACCTGTTGCATTACTCCAGCACATTGTGTCTTTTTTTGAGTTTCTGCTGTATTTCTTGCAGTGTGGAATTTGGGAATGCACTGTCCCACTATTGTTTGGGGATCCTCCTGGCCAGTCAACTTCAGTCTTAATATTGACCTTAGTTTTGGGTTTAATTCCAAGTATGAATTAAGCCAGGGTCAGGGAAGGTGACAACCATAAAGTGTTTTGCAGGTAAAATTATTTGGACTCATCTGTGACCCTCCACTGCTTGAATAGCTGCCAAAACTCAATTACAGGACTTGAACATACATTTCCTTAAACAAAATCAGCATCTGTAACCCACCAAGGAGTTAATATTCCCCTGGGACAAAGGAGGTGGAAATAAATATGACTTTGTCTGCCTTCGTAACAGTCTTGTATAACTCTTCTTCTCTTGCGTATAGTGTGCACAGCCTACAGTTGTAGGACAACATTCTATTTGATCTTATTTGATTGTGCACGCCTGGTTGATTGCACAACAGGGCAGACCACGTGAAGGTTGCAATCTCCCACCCCCTTGTATAGTTGATGTTGCCTCAATCCAATTTAAATTGTTGCTACTCCCCTGCATTAGTGCCTTATCAGTGAAGCAAGACATTACTATGCCTGTGATTTTCTTCAGTGAAATAATTTGCAAATAGGCATCAGTCTTCTGTCTGATATTTCTATACTTCCAAATTTTCATTGCATTCTTCTCTTCAGTGTAACAAAGCAACCACAGAATCAACTTGCTCTTCTTCATCGAGTCCGTTGCAATCTCAGATATCTTTCTGCCAGTATCTGGCGCAGGTCACAGCTGGTCGGGTCGGTTCAGCCAGGTCCTGGGGGCTGCACTGGGGGGCATCGTCACACTCCAGTAGGTGGGACATTGTCTGTACTGCTGCACAGCTGCATGTGCCTTCTGCCTGGTAGTTCCATGCTTTCTTAAGTGCTTTGCACCTCCCCTGCTCCACTCGTAATCTGTTGAGGGTCTTCAAGGTTGGCCATGGGAGGTCGTACCCGCTGGCGAGGCATTCAGTCAGAGTGATTCCTGTCTCCATCCAGTTGTGGGCTCGTATGTTGAGTTGGTTCCATTCATCTTTCCAGATGTTGGTCCTTGCTGTTTCTTTGGTTGGCTGGAGAGGTGGGACTGTCTGCAAGAAACTGGCTCTGGATTTCAGTCGGGGTGGAGGTGCTGTGTGTCCGTGCAGGGGGTGCCTGGTAATCTCCTGTGCTCTCCGCTCGTCTTGGGCGACGATGGATCGTCTAATATGGGGGGGGGGGGGGGCAATACCAGCCAGGGCGTAGAGGCACGGGACTGGCGTTGTCTTTATGCATCCCGTGATAATGCGGCAGGTGTCGTTGAGGGCTGTGTCAACCAGTTAGGTGTGGTGGGAGCGACTCCAGCTTGAGCACGCGTATTCAGCTGTGGAGAAGCACAGGGCTAGGGCAGTTGCATGGATAGTTGGTGGATCAGCGCCCCACTTTGAGTTTACCAGTTTGCGCAGGATGGTGTTGCGAGTGTTGACCTTGGCTTTGGTGTTCTGAATGGGTTTTGAAAGAGTGTCCTGTCGAGTGTGACTCCGAGGTACATGGGGTGGAAGTGGTTGGAGAGTTTGTGGCCATCCCTTGAGACTCTCAGTTGTTTTCCTGCATCTCGATTTTTAAGGTGGAAGCTGCATAGTTGGGTTGTTGATGGGTTGGGTTTCAGGTGGTTGTTATTGTAGTAGGTTGTCATCTCTTGGAGGGCGCTTTCCAGGACAGACTCGATCTTCTGGAAGTTCTCCTGTTGGGTGGTGATGCAGAGGTCATCAGCATAGATGAAGCGGCGGCATTGTGGGGGAAGTGGTTGGTCGTTGGTGTAGATGTTGAAGAGGAGGGGGGCCAGTACGCTGCCTTGTGGTAGGCCATTCTTTTGGGCTTTCCATTTACTCTTCTTGTCGTTTAGTTGAACGAAGAAGCGCCTGTTGTTGAGAAGGCTTTTGATGACTTGGCACAGGTCGAGGTCACCAGTCATGTCAAAAAGTTTCCTGATCATGGTGCGGTGCTGGACAGTGTCGTAGGCAACAGTGAGGTCTATGAAAGATGCTCCGGTGATGAGTTTACACTCAAAACCATCCTCAATGTGTTGGGTGAGGTTCAGTAGCTGCCCGGCACAGGAGCGGCCAGGGCAGAAGCCAGCTTGATCTTTAGTAAGCTTGGAGTCTATAAGTGGCATAAGGCGTTGGAGTAGTAGCCTCTCGTAGAGCTTGTAGGTGATGCAGAGGAGGGAAATGGGTCTGTAGCTCTTTGGGGATGATGGGCCCTTTCCAGGTTTGGGAATTGCGACAGTCTTGGCCTTTCTCCATACAGGTGGGGTTGTTTTCTGTGCCATGCATGAGTTCAGCATTGCTAGGAGCCAGGTCTTTGCTTTAGGTCCCAGGTGCTGTATCATTTCCGTCAGTACATCATCGATTCCTGTTGCTTTCCCAGGTTTCAGCATGCTCATTGCAGCTTCGAGTTCTTCTAGGTCGAAGGGCTTGGTGAGGGAGCTGGCTGGTTGTAGGCGGTCTGTTACCGCTGTCCGGCGGTATTCTTCTGTGGGTCTGCGCCGGTTTGGCTACGACCGTTTGCCACTAGCTGTGCTGCAACTGAGTTTGCTGTGACTGTTGTGAACGTGGGCGGTGTGGTATGGTCTTCACAGAGGCGGCGGATTGTGGCCCCTGCCTTCCTGCTGTTATTGGTCATGTTGGTGTTACTCAAGGCATGTTGCTCAAGGCAAGTTACAACTTCACCTTTGTCATTTTATATTTCTGATTTTCTGCAAAAAATATTTTGTTAGTCTGAGTCATTAAGCACTAGTGAATGATATTATATAAAAACCATATTACAGTAAAATATTGATCCAGTTATAACCTGCTGCCTACTATCCTACATTTAAAACTAAGTTTTATTTAAATGCTTCCAGTAAAATATGAAAATGGTTGTGTTCTGAGAAAATCTTACAATTTCTTCCTTATTACTAGGGTTACAGATTGTCATTAGATGACCAATTTCATTTGAATTGAGGAGTTTGGTGAGAATTAAGAAAATTAAATGATTCAGAATGTCTGTAATTAAACTATAAGAAGACAACTTTGTGGTTAATATGTGTATGTAAAATATCCTTAATTTATTTTTGTCTCTTCAAAACATAATTAATTCAGAATATGAATTGTACGAGCAATAGGGACCTGTCATTATTTGTTATTTTTAGATTTATGTTTAGATGCTAACCAGTGTGCCCCTTCTACACCAGTCCTACCTTCCCTTATAACAAAGGGAATAATAATAACAATAACAAAGTTTATACTTTGATACTTGAGAAAGAAGGTTCTAGAGGGATATGGAGGCAAGTGGGATTAGTGAAAAAGGCCAATGATGATCAGCATTGGCACCGTGGGATGAAGGGTCTGTTTCCCTGCAGTATAATTCTATATTCAGAAATTAGAAAACAAAATGTGGTGCAATAGGTGGTCTTCTTTGTTCAAAAAAGCTTATGTTGTAATCTGTTAAAGAAGGAACTGCAGATGCTGGAGAATCGAGGGTTACACAAAAAGCTGGAGAAACTCAGCGGGTGCAGCAGCATCTAAGGAGCAAAGGAGATAGGCGACGTTTCGGGTCGAGACCCTTCTTCAGACAGGTCAGGGATCAGGGAAATGAGAGATATAGACGGTGAAGTGGAGAGATAAAGAACAATGAATGAAAGATATGCAAAAAAGTATCGATGATAAAGGGAACAAGCCATTGTAAGCTGTTTGTGGTGTGAAAATGAGAAGCTAGTGCGACTAGGGTGGGGGAGGGAGATAGAGATAGAGGGAATGCCAGGGCCCGAGGGCTGAGGGAGAGGTGGGAAGCGGAGGAGACAGCAAGGGTTAACAGAATTGAGAAAATTCAATGTTCAAGCCCAGAGGATGCTGTTGAGGTGCTGTTCCTCCAACTTGCGGTGTTGCTCACTCTGGCCGTGGAGGAGCCCCAGGACCGAGAGGTCGGATACGGAATGGGAGGGGGAGTTGAAGTGCTGTGCCACCGGGAGGTCGGGTTGGTTTTTGCAGACCGAGCGGAGGTGTTCGGCGAAACGATCGCCAAGCCTCCGCTTGGTCTCACCGATGTAGATCATCTGGCATCTGGAGCAGCAGATGCAGTACATGAGGTTGGAGGAGGTGCAGGTGAACCTCTGTCGGACCTGGAAGGACTGCTTGGGCCCCTGAATGGAGTGGAGGGGGGAGGTGAAGGGACAAGTGTTGCATTTCTTGCGGTTGCAAGGGAAAGTGCCCGGGGAAGGGGTAGAGCGGGAGGGGAGGGAAGAATTGACAAGGGAGTTGCGGAGGGAGCGGTCTTTGCGGAAGGCAGACAGGGGGGGAGATGGGAAGATGTGGCGGGTGTTGGGGTCACGTTGGAGGTGGCGAAACTGGCGGAGGACTATGTGTTGTATTTGCCGGCTGGTGGGGTGAAAGGTGAGGACCAGGGGGACTCTGCCCTGTTTACGAGTGGGGGAATGGGGAGAGAGGGCAGTGTTGCGGGGTATGGAGGAGACCCTGGTGCGAGCCTCATCAATAGTGGGGGAAGGGGAATCCCCGTTCTCTGAAGAATGAGGCCATTTGTGATGACCTGGTGTGGAACACCTCATCCTGGGAGCAGATGCGGCGTAGACGGAGGAATTGGGAATAGGGGATGGAGTCCTTACAGGAAGCAGGGTGGGAGGAAGAGTAGTCCAGGTAGCTGTGGGAGTCAGTGGGTTTGTAGTGGATGTCGGTCAGGAGCGTATCACCTGCAATAGAGATGTTGAGGTCAAGGAATGGTAGGGAAATGTCGGAAATGGTCCAAGTGTATTTGAGTGCCGGATGGAAGTTGGTGGTGAAATGAATGAAGTCAGTCAGTTGTGTGTGGGTGCAGGAGGTGACACCAAAGCAGTTGTCGATGTAACGGAGGTAGAGGTCGGGGATGGGGCCCTGGTACGCCGAGAACAAGGATTGTTCGACGTACCCAACAAAGAGGCAAGCGTAGCTGGGGCCCATGCGTGTGCCCATAGCTACGCCTTGTGTTTGGAGGAAATGGGAGGAATCAAAAGAGAAGTTATTGAGGGTAAGGACCAACTCCGCTAGGCGGAGGAGGGTGTCAGTGGACGGGTATGGGTTACTCCTCTGGTCGAGGAAGAACCGGAGGGCTTTGAGACCGTCCTGGTGGGGGATGGAGGTGTAGAGTGACTGGATGTCCATGGTAAAGATGAGAGGATGGGGGCCTGGAGAATGGAATGCACGGAGCCGACGGAGAGTGTCTGAGGTGTTCTGGAGAATGGAATGCACTGTTGTAATCTGTTGCCTTTAAGTAATTGGCAGTCTAATAGTGTAGATTTAGGGTAAACCAAAAATCTACACTTTATAGGGGGATGTCTAACAAAGAATTATGGTAATGTAACCACCAATAAATCGGACTGTTACTAAGGAGTAACTTCTTTATGAAAGACTGGTAAGATTGTGCAATGGACCACAACGAAAAGTAGTTCATGCAATTCAGATCAAAGTGTTTAATAGAGTCATAGTCATACAGTGTGCAAACAGTCCAAATTTTCCACACCAACCAACATGCCCCATCTACAGTACTCGGGATCTGGTCCTCAGTTGGAATACTGTAAACTGTGGGCTACCCAGAGAAAACCAGACAACTTGGAGCAAATTTGTTTCCATATGCTTTCAACTGAATTGAAATTCTTCAGTCATCTCCCATTTTGCTCTTTGAGATATCAAAGCTACAAAGTCCCAAGAAATTGCCACATGTTTCTGGCTGGTAATGAGCAAATCAACGAGCTTATGTTCTTAATCAACCCAGAGTGACCTCCAATTAGTGGAAACAAGTATGTGAATACTGCTGAAGAATTGTCAACTGTGGCCATTATTCACTACCAAACCTGCAGCACAAACAACAATTTAGGCACTGTTACCAAAAGAACTGTCCCTCATTCAGCAGAGCATTGTTTTCAGGAAATAAAATTAATGCAGATTACTGAAGGCGTAAAAAGAAACTGCAAGACAGGCGGCACACTGGCACAGCAGTAAAGTTGCTACTTATTTTGACCCAAGTTTGTACGTTCTCCACATGACTTAATATCTGAAAAATGGTCTCGGCCTGAAACGTCACCCATTACTTCTCTCCAGAGATGCTGCCTGACCTGCTGAGTAACTCCAGCATTTTGTGTCTACCACTCCATGACTTATATGGGTTTTCTCCATTTTCTCTAGTTTCCTCCGACACTCCAAAGACTTATGGGCTTGTAGGGGTTAATTGGCATCGGTAAAATTGTAAATTTTTCCCTAGGGTTTGTAGGATAGTTTTAGTGTGCGGGGATCGCTTGTCGGCGCGGACTTGGTGGGCTGAAGGACATTTTCCTGCGCTGTATCTCTAAACTAAATTAAACAATGAAACAAGGGTGACCTGCAGGCAAGAGCAATAATAGAAACGCTGTTAAAATTGTTGAAGTTTTGTCGCCTCATCTCACTTCCACTAAAACCAGAAAGGCCAAATTTGAGAGTTTAGGTTCAGATGATTATAACTTTCCACCTGAGCCACTGTTGGATAAAACCTAGGAGATCCTGAAGCTACATCCTGTTGATGTAGAACAATGTTGTGATGTGTCACATATGACAATAAAGTATTCAATTCAATTCAATTCAATATTGTGGTCATAATCCACATGGTTTTAATATGTGAATGCCACTTTTCAAAACTGTGCTTTATTCTACATCATCTTTAATGATGCCCCAAAATTGTCCCTGTCTCTACATGCACAGATAATAACTAAAATTAAAATTTTAAAAATCTGCAGATTCTGGAAATCTGAACAAAAAAACTAAAATGTGTAGGAAGGAACTGCAGATGCTGGTTTAAACCGAAGATAGACACAAACAGCTGGAGTAACTCAACGGGTCAGATATCATCACTGGAAAAAAAAAGAATAGGTGATGTTTTGGGTCCAGATCCTTCTTCAGCCTATAAAATGTTGTTTTTATTCCAGATTACAATTCACCCTTTTATACCGATGAAAACAGTGTCTTCCAGTTTCCTGTGCAGCTGTATTTTGGCTGTGACTATATTTCACTCCCATAAACAGATTTTCAGATCAGTATCCATAAAATCAGGGATTATAGGCTCCATAGGTGGTTGCTCTAGCCTCAAAGATGTGAATATGTCAATGAAAGGGAAATAGAAAGTAAGTAATGATCCAATGTATAACCTGTAAGACACTGATGTAAAAGTAAACTTGAACATTGCTTCAAACAGTGTCATGAAATGAAGGAAGCTGAGCTGCAGGCAGATGAGAAGCCAGTGTCACTGCTAAGAGTTCTTAAAAAAGAACCTTGTAGCTACAAAAATAATGAATACAGGGCCGAGGCACAGATTTTCCACATACACTTAGATGAGAACATAAGCTCTGATCAGGAGCCTGGTGAAATTTGTAAGATTATGGCAGTAAACAAAACTATAGGAGATGAACTAAAAAGAAACAGGCAATGAAATAAGAGGTCCAGTCTTAACCTGAAGTTTTCAAACTACATAAATTGGGGTCATTCTTAAAAATCACAATGTATCAATTGAAATGAAAGCATGAGGATAAATTAAAAAAATACCAAAGCATTTCTATTGTTAAAAATGTCTGATTTTTAATGTGTAGCGTTATTAAAGAAGGGTAGCAAGGACAAGCCAGGGAACTGCAGGCTAGTGAGCCAGATGTTGAAGGTAGCAATACTGTTGGAAGGGATTCTTACGGACAGGATCTACCAGCATTTAGATAGGCTCAGTCTGATTGCAAATAGTCAGTAAGCTTCATGCATGGGAAAATCATGTCTCATAAATCTGATAGAGTTTTTTGGAACAGGTAACCAAGAGAATTGTGAGGAGAGGTGTAATGCACAAAACAGATTTTGAGGATTTGGATCAATCAATCAATCAATCAATCAGTTTTATTCGTCACTTGCACATAAAGTGCAAGAGAAATGAATTTGCCAGCTGCGGTACAATAAAAAAAGAATGCACAAAAACACAATAAAAATGTAACACAGACATCCACCACAGCATTCATCACTGTGGTGGAAGGCACAAAATGAGGCCAGTCCTCCGTTTCCCCCGTGGTCAGGATCAACGATGGAGGACAATACTCAAACAATATGAAATTGAATGCACAGATATTTATTCAAGCAACATTAAAGCCACAACCAAGCAACAAGAAAATAACAATAGAATAGCAATACAACTTCAGTTAAAGCAGCAATAAAAACAAAAATAAACTAATAGCAGCAGTAAAAAGCAAATAAACACTGAATATCACATGTGTTTCGGTCTCAAAGGCTGTAAGTCCCAAAGCTTACTCAGAACTCCTGTAAAGGATGGGAGTAGAGATCTTTCAAAGACCTTGTGTGTGCTGAAGTTTACCCGGAAGCTCAGCCCGAAGTAAATTTCCGTGAGCTCGTGAAACAGGCATTTTTATACCTAAAATTCCAGAACTTCTACTCTATTCTAAAAACAACATTTGTTTATGTTTTAAAGCCAGCTATCCTCCTTAGTGTCAAAGACAAGAGTTCTTTGTTGCAACAAGTGCTGAGCTAGTCTTGGATGTCTCTGAGAAGGTAAAGGTTTATGTCAATGACCTTGCAGGTGGACTCATGATGTACAGCTTATTCTAAGTTAGCCCAAGTATTTTCCTAAACATCTAATTATTTTCTTCAGAGAACCTACTTTCTTGTCATGTGGTGCTGTTAATAGAAATATAGAAAATAGATGCAGGAGTAGGCCATTTGGCCCTTCGAGCCAGCACCAATGGCTTTCAATATGATCATGGCTGATCATCCAAAATCAGTACCCCGTTCCTGTTTTTCCACCATATCCCTTGATTCCGTTATCCCTAAGAGCTAAATCTAACTCTCTCTTGAAAATATCCAGTGCATTGGCCTCCACTGCCTTCTGTGGCAGAAAATTCCACAGATTCACAACTCTCTGGGTGGAAATGTTTATCTCTCATCTCAGTCCAAAATGACCTACCTCTTGTTCTTAAACTGTGATCCCTGGTTATTGTCTCCCCCAACATCATGAACATTTTTCCTGCATCTAGCCTGTCCAATCCCTTAAGAATGTTACATGTTTCGATAAGATCCCTTCTCACCCTTCTAAATTCCAGTGAATAGCAGCCCAGTCTACCCATTCTTTCATCATATGTCAGTGGCGCCATCCCGGGAATTAACCTACGCTGCACTCCCTCAATAGCAAGAATGTCCTTCCTCAAATTAGGACAGCAAAACTGCACACAATACTCCAGCTGCAGTCTCACCAGGGCTCTGTACAACTGCAGTAGTACCTCCTTGCTGCTATACTCAAATCCTCTTGCTATGAAGGCCAACATGCCATTTGACAATAGACAATAGACAAAAGGTGCAGGAGTAGGCCCTTTGGCCCTTTGAGCCAAATTTGCTTCCTTCCCTGCCTGCTGTACCTGCATGCTTACTTTCAGTGACAGATGTACAAGGACACTTAGGTCTCGTCGCATCTTCCCTTTCCCAAATCTGACATCATTCAGATAATAATCTGCCTTCCCGTTCTTGTGACCAAAATGGATAACCTCACATTTGTCCATATTATACTGCATCTGCCATGCATCTGCCTGTTCACCCAACCTACCCAAGTCACCCTGCAGCCTCATAGCATCCTTCTCGCAGCTCATACTGCCACTCACCTTTGTGTCATCTGTCATAATTTAGTTCAAAAACATTCATAAGGCTATTAGTTGACAACTCAATTTTAGCTTACACAGTCTGGTGAAGCCTTATATTACGGGAATGATTTGGACATTATCTGCTGTATATGGACTTTAGCAAGGGATGTGCATGGTATGCTGATCTGGAAGGTTAGATTGCATGGTCTCCAATGTGAGCTAGCCAATTGGATTCAAAGTTGTGTTGGAAGAAGGAATCAAAAGGTAGTTGTGGATGGTTGTTTTTTTATTGGAGGCATGTGACCAATGGAGTGCCGCAGGTGTTGCCATCGGCTCCACTGTTGTTTACAATGTGCATCAACGCTAGGTATGAAAATGTAGTTAACATTGTTAGTAAATTTGCAGATTACATCAAAATTAGTGGAGAGTGAACATTGTGGGAGGATATTTAAGGTTACCTCAAGATCTTGTTCTGTTGGAAAGATGGGGCAAGGAATGTCAAATTAAATGTAACTGACTCATGTGATGACTTGCACTTTGGTAAGTTAAACCAGTACAGGACTGAACGGTAAATGTTAGAGCCCTGGAGGGTTTTGAAGAGATCTGGGAGTACAGGTGCATTGGTCCCTAAAATTGGCAATACAAGTGGACGGTATGGTGAATGAGGCATTTGGCACATTTGCCTTCATTAAGAAGGGTAAGATGTACAAATATCATGATGGGATATCATGATGCAGCTATAGAAGTCATTGGTGAGACCACACTTGGAGTACTGTGTGCAGTTTTGGTTGTCCCGTTACAAGAAGGATGTTATTGTGTTCAAAAGAGCGTAAAGGAGATTCAGCAGGATGTCACCTGTTAGAAGGAGAGATTGGATAGACTGGAACATTTTTCTTTGGAGCATATTATGCAGATCAGTGACTTTATAGTGGTATAGATTATGAGAGGCATGGATTAAGTGAACTCTCACAGCCTTTTTTCCAAGGTAGACAATTTTCAAACTAGAGGACATAGCCTTACTTCAAAGGGGAGAGATTTAAGAGGGACCTTAATTATATAAAATGCTAGACAAGGGGGGGGGGGGGGGAGGGGGCTTTCTGGAGCGCTGGTATGTGTGGGTGTTGTTGGCTGCAGGGACTACTGGTCTCCAGAGGGCTAGTATGGACATTGTGGGCCAAAAGGATTCTTGGGGTGGCAGCTCAGTCCCTCAAGCCTGATGTGCTGACAGCTCACTCACCGCTGGTGGGCTGGCAGTTGACTCATAGCTATTCCTTGAAATTCCATTTCAAGCAGAGTGTAAGGTCACCAAATTCAAGTCCATTTTCCTACCATTTCAAGCAGGGTGCCAGGCCACCAAATTCAAGTGCAGTTTCCAACCACTTCAAGCAGGGTGCAAGTCCACCAAATTCAAGTGTGGTTTCATAGCACTTTAAGCAGGGGGCAAGGCCACCAAATTTAAGTGCAGTTTCATACCATTTCAAGGAGGGTGCAAGGCCACCAAATTCAAATGCAGTTTCATACCATTTCATGCAGGGTGAACGACACCACATTCAAATGCAGTTTTATACCATTTCATGCAGGGTGCAAGGCCACCACATTCAAATGCAGTTTCATACCATTTCAAGCAGGGTGAAACCACCATAAAACCACCATAAAGCCACATTAACAACACACTCACAGTTCAGGACACATTCCGTGTGTTCAGTTGATTCACAGCTCAGACAGTCGTGACCTCTCCCCATCATGCAGAGACTGAGCCACACCCACACTTCCGGGTTTTATAATCCCTCCCCCTCCCACCGGAAAAGGTGTGGCTTTCATGGCGTGATTGACTGGAGAGAGATTATCAACATTTTTTAAACACTATTAACACTTTTATTTTACATTGATGGGAAGAATCCTCTGCACCTGATGAGCGGAGGGGGACTGAGTAAAATAGCCAAAAATTACAGCTGTAAGTCATAGAGTTTTATCTAAAATCAATACAGTGCAAACAGGAAGTGCCTTTTTACTTCAACCCAAATCCCCCCAAACAACCATTTGCAGTGCCTTTTTACTTCAACCCATATCCCCACCAAACAACCATTTGCAGTGCCTTTTTACTTCAACCCAAATCCTCTCAAACGACCATTTGCAGTGCCTTTTTACTTCAACCCATATCCCCCCAAACAACCATTTGTAGTGCCTTTTTACGTCAACCCAAATCCCCTCCAAACAACCATTTGCAGTGTCTTTTCACTTCAAACCAACCATATTTTCATTGTCAAACCACATTAAGGGCACTCACAGTTGAGTAGACATGTGTTCAGTGTTATTCAGAGCTCAGAGAGACATGATCATCTGGCTTCCTCCATCTTGCAGAGACTGAGTGAGGCACACCACTTCTGGATTTTATAGTCCCTCCCCCCTCCCACCAGCCGGGGCAGCAGAGAGAATGGGATTTCTTTTTAAAACATTAATATCTCTCTGATTTTCCATCGATGGGAATAATCCTCTGGTCCAGCCCGTAGAGGGGGGCTGTGAGTGGGGTGGCCAAGAATGACGGCTGTAAGTTGCGGCGTTCTCTCGGAAATCACATCGCAGTGAGCCAAAAGTGGTTAAGATCTTACTTTTAGTAATATAGATGTTAAATACATGTTAATTTATATTAGAACAATATTAGAACATTATATTGTCCTAATATAAATGTGCCACTTATATTAGAATATAGAGCTGAGAACAATGCAGCACAAGAGCAGGCCCTTCGGCCCACAATGTCCATGGCGAACATGATGCCAATACTATCACTTATCTACCTGCACATAACCCATAGCATATCATTCCCTCTATATCCAATATGCCTAAATTGCTGGCCAGTTGCCTGTTATAGAAAAAAACAGATTTTTTCATTTTAGATGACCAACGTCAAATATTGTATTCAGAGTTGTCTCTGGAATTTGGGAACCGAAGGCTCATGCATAGTTTGATTATCAACAAAAATTAGCAAGGCTTTTGGAAGCCACTGATGTATCCCAGAAATGTGGAAAGGACTAATGTGTTCTTTACTCCTCCCACAAGCCAGACACAAATATGACATCTTCCTACCAGGGGGAGAGAAGAAAAAAAATGTGATAATGAAATCTAAAGTCCCTTTTAAATTTGATTCAGATCGTTTAAATAGTCCTTGCACATGGGAACAGATAAAAAGAGATTAGGGTGACACAGTAGCACAGCTGGTAGAGCTGCTCCCTCAGAGCGCTAGAGACCTTGGTTCGATCCTGACCTTGGATGCTGTCTATATGGACTTTACATGTTCTCCCTGGGACTGTGTGGTTTTCCTCCAGGTGTTCCAGTTTCCTCCCACACCCCAAAGACCTGCAGGTTGGTAGGTAAATTGGCCTCTGTAAAAATGGGCCTCTGCTGTAGGGAGTGGATACAAAAGTGGGATAACATAGAACAAGTCTGAATGGGAAATAAATGATCGGCCTGGTCTCAGTGGGCCAAATGGCCTGTTTCCATGCTCTATCTTTAAACTAAACATCGAAGTTGTGCTCTGCAACAGGAAGATACCACGATTATTTGAGAATGTGCAGGCACTCCATGAAAGGCATAATTGTCTTATTTCAGCCTCAGTGCCTGCACATTATGAAAATGACATTTCTACTCCCATCACATTCTTCATTAATATAAACAGTGCCAATTAAAGTGATAAATTGGTTAAATCATGGAACCTACAGTAACTTATTTAGCAGAGATGGTTCTGCATTATGCCAAGATGAGGAATTCTTGAAATCAGCAAGTAAAAATAGCTTGTCTGCAAATTTTGCACTGCAGTCCATTTCATCATTAAATTCAGTGATCTAATTAAAATAAAATACAATCCAAACCAGTTCATAAAAACGTAGGTATTATAAATTTGAAATGTTATGTTTATGAGTTTGCCAGTAAACATTTTGTTGAAACAAATGTTTATATATCAATGAATAGTAGCTTTGAAGATTAGTTTCACTTCTAGATTCAAAGACTTCTGTCTCAAAATACCAATGATTGAGTCTCAATGCATAAACAGTACCCCAAAATGATTATCTCATATCTCATCAGTCAAGAATAGATTTGTTTCAAACCAAGAATGAGTGCAATTACTAAGTTCATAATCAAATCTTCAGCAGAGTGAATTGCTTCAGATATTAATTATGATCAGGAATTCAATTATGGGAATTGGTGAAAAAAAATGCCGGAGTAACTCAACGGATGTTTCAGGTTGGGATCCTTCTTCAGATTGATTAGAGCAGGGTGGGAACTTTGGAAAAATGAACAAGGTGTGGGACAAAGCCTGGCAAGTGACAAGAGGACCCAGGAAACTGCAGATGCTGGAATCTAAAGCAAATAACAAAATGCTGAAAGAGCTCAGCAGGTCAGGCAATATCTTTGCTAGAAATGGACAGATGATGTTTTGGGTGCAGAGAAGGGTCCAGATCCAAAATGTCATCTGTCCATTGCCTTCAAAGTTGTTCTTCTTGCGTGTGGTGTGCACAGCCTTAAGTTGTAGGACAACTTATTCTATTTGATCTGATTTTATTGTGTATGCCAGGTTGATTGCATTCGTCGAAACAGGGCAGACCACGTAAAGGTTCCAATCTCCCACCCCAGTTGTTGCTGACCCACCGAGTTTATCCAGTACTTTGTGTTTTACTGGCAATTGATGGGTAGACGCAGGTGATAAGGGTGGAGTAAGTGACAAAGACTAGAGGTGAGAAAGAGACAAAAGGGTGTCAGGAAAGGAAAGAAGAGGATGAATGAAATGTACACCTGCAGGGATGGATATGGGTAGAAAGGGACAGGGCGAAAGAGAAAGGGGGAATAAAAGGTAAATGTGCGACTGAGTCGACTGATTAGTAGGGGGCGCCGTCGAGTATGGCTGCCCTGCCATAAGGTGTTAGTCTTTTCACTCTTTTTTTTTATTTTTAGTTAGTTAAAAGTGTTTGTTTGGAGGTCTTTTAGTCTTTTTATGTAGGAGGTTGGGGGGTGGGGGGGGGGGGGGGGGGGGGGAGCTGTTTTCCTCAGTATCTACCTGGTCAGAGATGCGGCTTTTCTCTGAGCCGTGTTTTCGCCCCTTCCTCGCGGCCTACCGGCAGTCTGGAGTGGCGTTTCCTACCGGGACCGGCCGGGACTTCAGCTTCAGCGGCAGCGCAGCGCTGGGGCGCCATCATGGAGCGGGCGATGCCTTGCCCGGGTCACCATGCGGTGGGCTCTGGAGAGCTGGGACCGCCGACTCCAACATTGTGGAGATGCGGTCTGCGGTCTGTGGAGATTCTAGCCGCGGGCGGCGCTGAGCTTTAAACACCACGGAGCCTGGGATCTCACGACGAGATAGCCAGAGTCGGAACTCCAACCAGCGCGGCCCATGGACTTCGGGAGCTGCGAACTCCGGGGAGGAAGTGGCCACTCCAGACACTCTGGACCGCTGAGAGTGTTCACCCAACGCCAGAGCTTCATCATCTGGTGAGAGGGCCTGAAGCATCGGGCTGCCGGAGAGGGGACTGCGGAGGCCACAATAGATCCGACTATGGGTGAACTGGGGATGGGACTGGACTTTGCTGCCTTTCCCCACAGTGGGAACCATTGTGGGGGGATGTTTTTATGTCTACTGTTAAATTATTTATGTTGTGTATTATCTTTATTTGTGTGCTACAATGGCAAGTCAAATTTCACTACACCAATTGGTGTATGTGATAATAAATGTCCTTTGTCCTTGTCCTTGTCCTTGTCCTATGTCCTGAGGGAAGGAAGATGAGCACATTGAGGAGAGGAAAGCAGAAGAGTGACTGGGGTGGTGGGAGATGGTAGGGGTTTGTCATGTGCACCAAGATGTAGTGAAAACAAAATGGGTGTACTATCCAAACAGGTCCTATTGGAACTGGGGAGAGCTAACTACCTGGATAGAGAATAGACGTCATGAAAGTTGGGCCTTGAAACTTCAGCTTATGAGTGGTCCATTCAGTAGTCTCATAATAGCGGAGAAGAAGATATTTCTGAATCTGGTGCTACGAGCTTTCAAGCTTTTATTGATACCAAACATTATTTATACCGAAGATAGATACAAATTGCTGGAGTAACTCAGTGGGTTAGGCAGCAACTCTGGAGAAAAAGGATGGGTGATGTTTCAGGTTGGGACCCTTCTTCAGACCCTTCTTTATGCATCCTTTTGCTCCAGAGATGCTGCCTAACCCATTGACTTACTCCAGTACTTTGTGTCTATCTTGATTATGTTGATAATGTTCTTGATTATGTAATATTACATAGATCAATTTATATATTTTCATTCACTGCAAAATGCTGCAAAGATATAAAGCAACTATACACATGCAGTATTGTGGTCAATTGGTTTCCTTCTCAGCAATTTCTTCCTCTTAAGAGGTTTTGAAACAATACAAACTTTCCACAGGGGAAATAACATCAATCGACATACCAAAGATAATTTCAAATACGAACTTTGGTGGTATCCGGGGAGCAGGCATTGAGCTGTTCATAAGATGAAGTTTAGTGAAAGTATAAATAGGTTTATAACAATCGTTAATAATGTGGCGGCTCCCAAGGGTCGGGCCATCCTAACTGTCAAACCCTTCGGCACGGGAATGGTTCAATCCAGAGGCGGCCCTTAACCAGAGGGATTAAAGGCAAGGGTTTTGGGTGCCATCTTTCTCTCGTGGACTTGCTTACGACCTGGAAGGACATAATAAAAGGTACTTCCCAATACACCTGGCTTCTCGCTTGGATTTCAGGATTGTACCCCACATTGGTGACCCCTGACGCTCCATTGCCGTCATGATGGAGAATCAAGCATGTCCTTCCTCCTCAAGCGCCGACCCGGCCCTGTCTCTGGATGCAGTCTCGGTAGAATTACCTACCGTCTGGACCACTCGGCAGCACATCTGGTTTCAGCAGACGGAGGCCCAATTCAATCTGCGGGGCATCACAGTCGATGACACCCGTTTCTATTACCTGGTGGGGGCCCTCGACCAGGACACAGTCGAAGAGGTCACAGACTTCTTCGCAGCTCCCCCGGCCACCGAGAAATACCGCGGCCTTAAGGAGCTCCTGCTCGAGACTTATGGGCTCTGCAGGATGGAACGTGCTGCCAGGATCCTTCATATGTAGTGCAAAAAGGAAATATTACATGGTTCTTCACTTTTCAATGTTTGGAATAAGGGAACATTCAATTCAAGCTCTCGACATCAACAAAACAAGAAGTTGCAAATTGACAGTTTTGAATAATTTAAAGATAGTCCAAATACTTTATTGGGAATTAAATATCTGCCAAACTGTTGCCATTTCTCTGCATGTGCTCCACCAAGTTTGGTTTAACAAAACAAATGCAGAAGTCTTGAACGATTAAAAAATCATGAGAGGAATAGATTGGGTAGACGCACAGAGCCTCTTGCCAGGAGTAGGGGAATTGAGGACCAGAGGTCATAGGTTTAAGGTGTGGGGGGGGGAAAGATTTAATAGGAACCTGAGTGGTAACTTTTTCATACAAAGGGTGGTGGGTGTATGGAACGAGCTGCCGAAAGAGGTAGTCGAGGCAGTTATTATTGCAACGTTTAAGAAACATTTAGGCAGGTACATGGATAGGATGGGTTAAGAGGGATATGGGCCAATTGCAGGCAGATGGGACTAGTGTAGCTGGGACATGTTAGCCGGTGTGGGCAAGTTGGGCCGAAGGGCTGTTTCCACATTGTATCATTCAATGACTCAATGACTCTATATACGGTATATACCATCAGTGGGTATTCTTCAATTATGCAGCCATCTTATTTGGTTAATGAACAATGAATCCATAAGGGTACACAAAAAGCTGGAGAAACTCAGCGGGTGCAGCAGCATCTAAGGAGCGAAGGAGATAGGCGACGTTTCGGGTCGAGACCCTTCTTCAGACGGTCTGAAGAAGGGTCTCGACCCGAAACGTCGCCTATCTCCTTCGCTCCTTAGATGCTGCTGCACCCGCTGAGTTTCTCCAGCTTTTTGTGTACCCTCGATTCTGCATCTGCACTTTTAATGAACAATGAATCCATTAACTTGAATGGAGCGTGTTAACAGCAGGGGGCCTGGGTAAGAGTAAGGGAATTAGGTGTGTTCAAACGTTTTCCTAGCTTAAAAGTGTTTTAGTTTTTAAGGATGATTTATTTTAAAGAAATGATGTATATGTGCTTTTACTGATTTACTTCAGAGGTGGACATTCAGAAATAGTTAAAGTCTAAAGGTCACTGTGGCCTCAATGGCCATCAAAGGATTTTCTTTTAGCAGTAGTGGGATTTGTTCTGACCACCACACCCACACTCTTCTGCCCTAATCAAGAAATTACATTAGATTTTATAAACTAAACTTCCTCACTGGTTTCTGTAATTTTGGATCAGGATTGCTCTGGGCAGGAAGTTGATGCTTGTGGGCTTGCAAGAGATAAGAAGTAGTTGATAATTATGTCAGTGGTGAGTACTGATTACTCACCTCTAATGACAAGTTCTGATCTATTTGATTAAATGATCACAATTGTGATGTAAGAAAAAATACTGCCAATCTGCACAGCAGCTGAATTGTAATTGTTGTAGACTATATCTCTCCTAGAGCTACCTGCTCTTCTACAAAATTATTCCTTGGGATCTTTTAATCCAACACATTATTTCTCACCAGTAAGTGTGGCACAGCGGTTGATTTGGTTACAGTGTCAGAAACCCAAGTTTGATCCTGACCACAGTTGCTGTCTCTCTTAGAGTTTTTACGTTTTCGCTGTGACCTCGTGGGTTTTCTCTGGATGCTCTGGTTTTCTGCAGCACTCCAAAGATGTACAGGATTGTCAGGTTAATTGGCTTCTGTAAATTGTGAATTGTCCCTCATGGGTAGGACAGTGCTAGTATACGGGATGATCTCTGGTCAGCATGGACTCGGTGAACCTAAGGGCCTGTTTCCACACTGTATCTCTAAAGTCTAATGTCTCGTCAAAATTCTATTTAAGAGGAAACATATACATCATTTCATCTGAACGACAGTCTTTTGCAGAGCAGCTTTCCCTCCGTATGGTTTGGCTTATTATAATTTGGTTTATTATTGTCATATGTACCGAAAAACAGCAAAAACTGTTATCCAGGAGGCAGTTTACACCAGCACCTCTGAAAAGTTAAACATTTTCCGCCACGTGACACATGACGTATATGTTTATTAAAGGTGCATACAGGCACCTTTTCGTCTACAAAGGAAGCATTGGGTAAAAATGCCCATGCATGTTTCCATTCAAAACCTTACGTGAGTACAAAGAGAAAGAAGCAGAGTGTACATAGTAGTGTTACGACCACAGAGAAAGTGCAGATAAAAACAAAATGCAAGCAGGGAGGAGGGCATGGAAGGGGAGAAGTCTAGAATGCATCCCTTAGCTTGTGAGAAGTTCATTCAAGTGTCTGATAACAACAGGGGAAAAAGCGGTTCTTGAATAAGGTGGTATGTGCTTTCAAATCTCTGTATCGTCCGCCTGATGCAAGAGGAGAAAAGAGGTGTGTGAGGGATGGGGGGGGTTGTTAATTATGTTGGCTGCTTCCCTGAGGCAGTGTGGGGTCAATGAGGAGGAGACTGGTTTGTGTGATGAACAGAGCTGCAACCGCAACATTGCGTTGTCGTCTTGGGCAGATAGATTCCAAACCAAGCAGTGATGCATCTTGATAGTATATCTATATAAATTTATAAAACTAATTTGTGATATGCTCGACCTCCAGATTTTTCTGAGAAAATTGATGCATCACTGTGCTTTCATGGCTGTATGTGTTTGGACCAGGGTAAATTATACGTGTGCGGACGTGGCGACGACGGACGAGAAGCCGAAACAAAGAAGTGGAAGCCAAATAATCGAATGGAAACAAAGCTGAAATGCCAACTAACCGAAAGGGTGGGACGCCTAAATGCAAACTAACCGAAAGGGTGGGACGCCTAAATGCAAACTAACCGAAAGGGCGGGACGCCTAAAAAGCCAATGAACCGAAAGGCTGCATCGCCTAAAATCAAACTCACCAAATGGCCCCTCTGCCAAAACGCCACCTGCCTGAAGGGCGGCGTCGCCTACAAGCCAATGAATCGAATGCCGCTCAACAGAAAAGTCAAATAACGGACATGACGTTGCCCGGGGGTGGGACTTTCAGCGATTGGTTCAGCGATTGTCCCACATCTCTGTCCCACAGCCCGTGGAGGGTGGTCATGGGAGAGTGGGGGCTGACCCGAGGGATGCGCACCTTCGGCTGCTTACAATTTGGTGCTTGGGTTCAGATAGCCCAGACACCTATGGCTTGTGTGAGAAAATGACCACCCTCCCTCCTGTCTACCCCCACACCCGGCCAGTAATGCATATCACTGCCTCAGTGACAATCTCTCTCTCTCGCTCTAGTTTCATTTAGTGTTATAGGGAGGTTGCACGGCAGTCGAGGTCACGACCCATACTTTTGCCACGCAATGCCAAGCGGAGTACACACGGTGAACTACAGGTAAGCATTTACTATGGCTGCCAGCACAGATAATTCATGTCTGACTACACTTATGCAGAGCAGCTATGAAGGAAAGAAAAATGGCACTGACAGCAAAGATAGACGTAAAATGCTGGAGTGACTCAGTGGGACAGGCAGCATCTCTGGAGAGAAGGAAAGGGTGGCGTTTCGGGTCGAGACTCTTCAGACTCAGTCTTCAGGTCTGAAGAATTGTCTCGACACGAAACGTCACCCATTCCTTCTCTCCTGAGATGCTGCCTTTTCAGCTGAGTTATTCCAGCTTTTTGTGTCCATCTTCAGTTAAAACAGTTTATCTGGTGTTATGTGCGTGGGAGCGTGTGCGTGGGGGATGTCCCGTAGGGTATGCACCTTCGGCTGCTTCCAACTTGGTGCTCGGGTTCAGAGTGGCTTGTGTGGGAAAATGACCCCCACGCTCCCGCCGATGGAGACGGAGGAGAGAGAGAAGGGGGAGAGAGAGAAGGGGGAGATAAAGAGAGAATGGGAGAGAGAGAAGGGGGGAGAGAAAGAGAGAAGGGGAGAGAGAGGAGGGGGAGTGAGAGGATGAGAGAGAGAAGGGGGAGAGAGAGGAGGAGAGAGTGAAGGGGAGAGAGAGAAGGGAGAGAGAGAGAATGGGGATAGAGAGGGGGGAGACGGGAGGGTGGGGATCACTTTTCCGCACGTCATAGGTGACTGGATAACCTGAACCCAAGTTCCAAGTTGTAAGCGGCTGAAGGTGTGCATCCCACGGGACAGCCCCCACTCTCCCACGGCCACCCTCCGCCATGTCTCCCCCGTGCGGCCGCAGTGTGATGGGCTGTGGGTTGGGTGGAGCAGAGGTGTGGGACAATGTTCATCCCTCCACAGTGATGTGATGGAGGCGGGGGTCAATCGCTGACAAGTCCCACCCTCCGGCAACATCATGTCTGTTATTTGATTTTTCTGTTGAGCAGCATTCAACACATGAGCACAAATATAATAATAAACCATAAAACAAACAAAAAACAACAACTTTGACTGGTAGTCTTAATCTGCACCATTTTTGGTGTGAAGTAACTGAAGAAGTTCCCATGAAAGAGTTAAATATTTCAGGATATGTATTAAAGGTGGTATACTTGTTATTTAAAATTATATTTCCAAAAACAGAACAGAAGGAGAAAAATTTGAACTAATCTTATATTGTGTTAGCAGCTCCATTCAGTTGCTGTTTTGTTCAGTATCTGAATTCAGTATCCTGAAGGTGGAATTGCTTTGTGTCAGGAATTCAGCGAGTTGCATTCGATTAGAGTACATTTCCATCATGACCAAGATGTCTTCAAGGAACTATAAGATTGTAATCTGCTTGTTCCATTTTACAGGCATGTGAGCTTTTCAAGGTCTGACTATAACTTTAGGCTGCCTTAGGGATCTGTTCAAATTAAATTAAAACCGTAACCAACTCCCTCATCGCCCAATCAGAAATTTACATTAAAGCTGATTTACGCAATTATGGAAAACTTAGAACACTGCGATTCAGCTGTTTCCTAGGTTAATCTTGTGGTTAATCAGGAAAAATGTTTTCTGAATACCAGGTCAATTGAGCTGCACTCCAATGATATATGACCTTATGAACTCATCTCAGTTTAATTGGAGTACCACAATATTTGTGTATAACAATAAGAAATTAGACAGCATTCGAAAAGGAGAAAAGGGCAGATACTTGAAATTTGAAAAGGAGGTAGAAAATGTTGTCTAGTTGGTATCATTGTATAGAGATATGTTGTCCACTTGGTATCATTGTATAGAGATAAATTACTTTTGCAGTGCATGAACATTTATCAAATTGAAAAACAAAAGTTAAATTCAAAGTTGTTTTTGTTGCAGACAAATGATGAGGTGAAGAGAAGGGAATGTCCATGGTAGAGGTGCACAACAATGAGACGGAATGACCAAGTGGACAGAGTGCTGACTGAGGCGTATCATTTGTAACTGATATTTTGTTGTTTTAAGGAGAAGAATAAAACACCAGAGAAAAAAAGAAAAAAAAAAGACAAATCAGTTGTCAGATATAAAATATTGTAGATGCTGAAAATATGAAGAACAGACAGAAGATACTGGAGAGATATAACAACAAAGAATATCTGAGCAGAGAAAAGCAGTTAACATTAAAGATCTGTAATTGTAAACATTTGTAAAGGTGTGTTATCTGAAATAGTAAGGTTAAACGAGAACTTACCAGTTTGAAGTTTGACCTTTATTTTATGAGGAGTTACGATGAGGGACTCCGTGAAGAAGAACCCCGTCCAGCCGCACGTGCATCAATCTTCAAAGCAGCGGTGTGAAATCACAGGTAATAGTGACTGAAGTATAATAGCTATAAATATAAGATAACAGAAGACTAGAATTACCAGATGACATTTATGAGGGTTGGGAGAGAAGGGCACGTAGTCCCTCGTCGTAACTCCTCATAAAAGAAAGATCAAACTTCAAACTGGTAAGTTTGATTTTTATGTTTGGGAACAATCATATGAGGCTGAGTAGCCATATGCAACACAAGAGGGAACCCATGGCTGAGTAGGCCAGCATGGCACTACCTATACTCCTGAAGCAGAGTCCTGCTTAATGTTTTGCAGGCATTGACTGATGAGACAGAATGGAGGAAATGCATATAAAAACATTCCACCCCCAATGCAGCAATATTGCATCGACCGCTGCTGCGTTCGGGTCTGGTTCCCATATTTGGGCAACTGATGGTTTAGTCTAGATGCAAACAATTCAATATCTGGCATTCCATATCGAGCGACCACATGATTAAATATGTCCTGATTCAACATCCATTCTATGTAATTATTGAATTGGCGTGATCTTGTGTCTGCCACTATGTTGAATCTACCTGGTAAGTAGATTGCTGAAAGCCAGATGTTTTTGTCAATGCACCAGCTCCAGATATGATTAGCCAATCTGTCACAAGATTCCGACTTGACTCCACCCATGAGATTAACATATGCCACTGCTGTAGTGTTGTCAATTTGAACCTGCACATGCAAGTGACTCTTGGCAGAGCAATAAGCTTTAAGCCCATAAAAGGTTCCTAAAAGCTCTAAATAATTGATCTCTCGCAATTGCAGAAGGGATGTCTCATCACTATTCCATCTGCCTCCACAACTGGAAGACATATCCGTAGCACCCCAACCTAGAGCACTAACATCAGTCTGTAAGACTATGGATGGTGGTTGAACAAAAACTACCTGAGACATTTGTGATCCACCATTGTATTTCTGAAATAGCTTTGGCTGGCAATCTCATGTGCCTGTCAAAATGACCTGCATGTGTCCTCAGTGCCTGTTCTTTTGCTCGTTGTAAGTGTTGATAATGCACAGGTCCAAATTGCACAGCTGGAAAAGCAGCCACCAATTTATCAATTAAACTGACCACCTGTCTAATTGAAGGTCGTTGTTCACCAAGGAGGTTGATACAACTTTCAATTAGCTGCTGCTTTTTGTCACTGGGTGAGTCACTAACATGTGATCTAAATTAATGGTAAAGCCCAAGGAATCAATAATTTGGATTTATCTGGATGAATGATGAACCCCAATTGCTCAAAAGTGAGTTTAACAACTAAAACCGATGATTCAGCTGCATTCCAAGTCTTTCCGACAATAAAGGTGTCATCTAAATAGGCCACTACAACATGCCCCTGAACTCGGAGTAGCCCTAGAACGGGTTTTAACAATTTGGTAACAATCTAGAAGCTGAGGTTAATCCATTAGGCAGTGCGTTGAATTGCCATAACTGACTCATCCAGGTAAACTTCACTGAGTATTATGCATATTTATGATCTATGCTTGCCATATAACATCCTTTGGAAACCAGCTGTATAGCAGTAGAAAAAGTTTCCATTTTAAAATGTCTATACTGCACAAAAGGGTTCAGGCTCGTCAGGTCCAAAATGATTCTACATCCCCCAGTCTTTTTAGACCTAGGAAAAATATTTGACACAAACTGATGGGATTGATGAACTGACTTCTCAATAACCCCTTTTTTGCATAATATCTCAATTTCTGCCTTATCTGCATATTCTCTTCTTGTGAAAATATGAGTGGGTGTACACACAGTAGGGTAGAATTCAATTTAAACCCCCTCTATACTGCCCAGTACAAACAAATCTGATGTTATCTCCTGCCATTGTTTGAGGAACAAGTGTAATCTGCTCCCAACTTGAACATCTTTCCCACTTAATTTGTATTCCTTAGGAGCAAAATCTCTCACCTGCACATTTCCTGACAGAGCTTGTTGCCCCCAGCCCTTCGTAGGGAAATTCATCCTTCTCCGTGTGCCTGTGGCAGGCTGCCAGCTGTGTGTGTTTGAGAATGAACGGCTCATCCCTTCTTCAGCCTCAGTCATAGCACCCCGTCGATAGGAGAAAATCCTCCTGCCTATTTTGGTGCTTCTTTTAATGAGGCTCACAGTTTTTGCCTCCTCGTGAAGTTCTTTGTAAGTTCTCCCCAAACAACAGATTAGGCGGTTGTGCATTAATTGGTTTGCATAGTGCTGCAAATTTTGGGTGAATGGCTGGGCATATGGCACTCCTTCGTAAACAGTTCATTTCAAAATGTGCACTGCACAGAAATCCCAGCGCATCCTGATGAACGTCCGTCATGTGCCCATCATCCATTGTTCTGGCGAATGCTGTGAATCCTGCTGTAAGCAACTTGAGCACATTCTGGAACTTTACCTCTTGCGCTCGCACTGCGATCGCCATTTGGCCCCATATAACATGGTTGACCACTGGTACTTTCAATAACCCACAGTTAATTGGGGTTTCATACTTCTTAGCAGGGTCAACCATTGCTAGCTCTTGGAGCTGATGGGAGAGCATATACTGGATAGAAGCTGCCAACTCATCCCCTAATGGTTCCCCTGCTTCTTTGGGGATCACAAATGTTGCTGCTATATTAGGTATTAAAACCTGTTGCCCTTCACCATTTGGGCTGTGTTCAGCCACTGACTCGGCATCAGTATACTCCTGAGCCGGCAAACCCTTCTCCTCCATGATTGGGTAATCATGCAGCCCTATTTCAGGCGCTGCTTGCACAGGCTCTCCAACAGTCTCGCGTGTACACCACTCCTCCTCCCGGAGTGTGTCCTTATCGAGCATCCTCTGTAATAGGATCTCGATCTGGGAGAGCCGTGAGCAAACGGCCTCCCCTTGCGGAGGTGAAACCTCCAGGCCCGACTCTGGGTCAACGGGCCTAGTAGACTTTGCTGTGGCCTTACGCCCTACCGGCGTGGCAACGCTGCTCTCAGGCAACGTATCTGCTGTCACAAGCCCCTCTGCTTGCGACGGATTCGGTGAACTAGGCGGGCACCCGCTACCCGCATTCCTGCGGTCCTCCAAACATTTTACAATGGATCACCTCGCCGTCACCTTTTTTACTCTCTGCATCTCGCAAAAGTTATGTCCTGCCGTAAATGCAGAAAGCGACCTCAGGATCAGTTTTTCCACTTAACTTGAGGTTTTAAACTTACCATTGGAGGAGCCCTGCTGCTCCAACCGGTCGACCTGCACCAATGCGTCTGACGTAATGACACACGTGTGGCTGGACGGGGTACTTCTTCACGTAGTCACTCACGTGACTCCGAAGTAAAATGGTTGTTTAATGTTAAGTCATGAAACCATTAACGGATGGGCGATGTGGGTCAAAACCCTTCTTGCAATTGAAAGTAGAGGTGGGGGGGGGGGGGGGGGGAATCTGGAGGTAGGAATAGTCCTGAATAAATCAGGGCTGGCAACAGATAATCAAGGAAAGGTGGAACCCATAATAGACCCTTGTTCGCCGGGAGATGGTGATAATGAATAGATAGAAAGATACAGTAGAACCAGATCCATGCCCAGGAAGCTGAGTGCTTAAATTTTAGCTGTGTTCAACTATTATTTTTAATTGATGAGAGGTTATATCCTCCTCATTATACAAAGATTATTTCATGAAGTAAAAGTCATGCTACCAAATTTGTTGAACTGAAGTTAGGTAATTAGTTTCGCAATATATTATTCCTTCACTTAGTGTCCTTGACTCGCAGAGTTGTATCGTACAGAAACTGACTACCCAGCCCATTATATCCATGCCTACATTTTAGCTTTTCTACTGGAACATCATTTGCCTGGACTAGATCCATATCCTTCAATGCCTTACCTTTTGAAGTGCCTCTAAATTACTTAAACATAGTGATTGTATCTGGTTCCCCCACCTATTCTCATTTTAAATGCATGCCTTCTTGTTTTTGGAAACCTTGTATAGGAAAAAGATTCTGACTCTCCACCGCTTTGTAATATTATATACCTCTATCAGGTCACACACTTAACCTACTTCATTCCAGGGATAACAAACCGAGCCAATCCAAATCTCTTCTCATAACTGTAATCCTCCATTTCTTAGGCAACTCCATATAAAGTGACTCCATTCATCTCCATGGGTGGCACGGTGGTGCAGCGGTTGAGTTGCTGTCTTACAGCACTTGCAGTGCCAGAGACCCGGGTTTGATCCTGACTACCGATCCCGGGTGCTGTCTGTATGGAGTTTGTACGTTCTCCCCATGACCTGCGTGGGTTTACTCCGAGATCTTCGGAATCCTCCCACACTCCAAAGACGTACAGATATGTAGGTAAAATGGCTTGGTAAAGGTAAAAATTGTCCCAAGTGTGTAAGATAGTGCTAATTGGAATGGATTCTGGATTGGATTCAATTTATTGTCATTGTCTCATAAGAGACAACGAAATGCACTTTTCCTTACAGTTGTAGAAATTTAAAAAAGCACAAAACATAGAAGACCACGACACAAACATCCCCACAGCGACACCAAAGTTCGCCACTGTGAGGGAAGGAAACAAAGTCCAGTCCACCTCCTCGTTGATCTTCCCAGACATTCACCCGTTGTCGGGGGCTCCCGATCACCCCACAGCCGCCGCTACGGGAGCCCGATGTTCAGGCTCTCTCACTGGGAATGACGGAACCTCAACATCAAATGGGAGAACATCCTCAGCAGCCCGGACCTCCAAATCAGCCACCACTGGAGTCCGCGGCTCCCGGTCCACAGGCCGAGCCAGGTGGAGATTCACGCTGGCAACCCCCGACAAAGGGTCGCAGGACTCCGCGATATTGTTCAGCGCCGCCCGAGTTGGCAGCTCTGCGAACCACAGCTCCGCAATGTCATCGCAGCAGGCTCAACACTCCGGAGCTCCAAACGGCGATCCCAGGTGAGGCATCGCCTGCTCCGTGATGTATCCAGTGCTGTGCCACCGCTGCTGGAGCTCTGGTCGGTCCCGGCAGGAAAGGCCGCGCCAATCCAGTAGGTAGGCCACGGGGGGGTGTCGAGGATGCGACTCGAATAATAGACGCGTCCTCTCCAGGAAGCGACTGAAGGACGGTTTCCCCCTCACTGTACCCTCTTCCCCCCACATAAAACAACAACAACAACAAAAAAACATACTTTAAACATTAAAAAAAAAAGTATCCAGACTGAAGGCGGAGGCAGCCAGCTTACAGCGCCACCGGATGTCCAGGATCGCTGGTCGGTGCAGACTCGGTGGGTTGAAGGACCTGTTTCCATGTTGTATCTCTATAATAAACTAAACTAAACTAAACTAAATCTCATGAAATAGGTGTTCTTGTTGCATCCCATATCTCCATCCACACTGCGGCCTAACATCGTGGAGTTGGCATCCCTTTGCTGGGGATCGACTTCAGAAGATCCAACTGAGGGAGCCTGAGGACTTAACACCGTGGAGCTTGTGATTCCTTTGTCAGGGATCAAATTTGGGAGCTCCAATTGCAGGAGCCTGCAGACTTAACATCGTGGAGCTCATGGTCCCTTGGTTGGCGATCGACTTTGGGAGCTTCAGGCGGCAGGAGCTTCCACTGCCCCGATCACGGGAGCTTTGATCACTCCGACACAGGATCTGTTACTTGTCTCTATGTTGGTAGCACAATATGAGCAACAGTCCACAGCCTCAGATCTACTGTATATATAAAACTATAATAATAACTTATTAAACTATCTTTTTGATTTCAGGCTAGTGAATTGAATTTTGAAGGAACCGTCTTCTGAGCCGAGTCCTCACTGCAATTTGCTGTAATAAGAATCCCACAGGCAACATTATAGATACTGTATTATGGATCAAAAGGCTTTGCTGCTTGGCTTTCAGCTACTGTGATTTCTTGAGCAAGGAAATCAACACAGTGGACAAATTTCACATTTTATTTCCACCTCTAGATCATTATGGAATAGGTCAACAATGTCAATATTTAACAATGCTGATATTTATTTATCTAACAGCGGTAATGGAGGAATTGGAACAAGGTGTTTATAAATGTGTTGGAGCAACAGAAGGTTCAGTTGTTGGATATTGTATATTCCTTGTGTAAAAATAGATCTGAAGGTAGTGAAGATGGCAAGGGCAGTTCATCAAATATTTTTTTAATGAAGAAATACACCACAGGAACTTGACCAGATGTTCTGATTTAACAAGAATTGATTTAATTATTTTCCCCTTTGCTTCTTTATTCCTTTTTGCTTCCTGTTTGTCTTCCTTTCTATCTATCTCACACGACTGGACTAGAATTATCACTTGACCGGTTTCTCATGATTGATAGTTGCCAGGTAACAGTTTCTACCAGTGAAATAAGATTTATTTTACTGTAATATATATTCCCAAGTTTTCCAATGGGAAATATATATTATTCTCTGCAATAGAGATAGCTCATTTCTCCAGGGCTAATGCATGGTTTAGTGCAGAGCCCACTTTATATCATCCCTTCATAGCCTGTGTGGTCTCACACCACAAGGTTCAGGAACAGCTACTTTCCAACAATTATCAGATTATTGAATCAACCTGCACAGCCCTAATCCAACCTCCGTAGCAGAACACTACTGGGTAGCACAGTGGCACAGCTGGTATAGCCGCTGCCTCACAGTGCCACAGACTGGGGTTTGTTCCTGACATGGGGTGCTGTCTGTGTGGAGTTTGCATGTTCTCACTGTGATTGTGTGGATCATCCGGCTGTTCTGGTTTCCTCCCACATCCCGAAGGCACGAGGTTAATTGGCCTCTGTAAATTGCCCCGAATGTGTACGGAGTGGATGAGAAAGAGGGATAACATGGAACTAATGTGAGCAGGTAATCGATGGTTGGCGTGGAATCTGCAGGCCAAATAAAGAGCTGTTTCCATGCTGTATCTTCCAATCAAAACTATGGGCCACTTCCTCCACGACCATGGACTTGGTTTCTAAGTGTGTTTTTTTCACTAATTTAGTTTAGTTTAAAGAAACAGCATGAAAGACTCTTCAGTCCACTAAATCCATGCCAAACATCAGTCATCCATTCACACTAGTTCTATGTTATCCGACTTTCTCATCCACACCCCATATATTCGGTCAATTTTACTGTGGCTAATTAATTTTACTAACCCATACATCTCTGGTATATGGAAGGAAACTGGAGCTCCTGCAGAAAACCCATGCAGTCGCACAAAAATATGCAAACAGGCGGGTCTCAGGCATTGTGAGGCAATACTTCTACCAGCTGTACCACTGTGCCGAGCAATAATGTCTTGGGTTTTTGTTGCAGTTATTTTATTTCCCGGGTATCGATAGCACACCGGATAGCACACAACAAATTAGCGTCTCAATACACGTGACAATAAACTAAACTGAACTAAAATTGATGCTGCAAAACAGACACCGCCTAAGCAGACACAGCGTAAATGGCAACATAATAAAAAGGTATCAAGCATTCAGGTCTCATTCAATTTTGAAAAACAAAAAAAATCATTTTAATAGAATAAATATTATGTTAAGAGCTGTCGTTTTGGCTAATTTATTGCATACTGATGATAGGAGATGAATTTTTTGGTGTGCTTTGTGCGTCAAAGGAGAACTTCCTCATCAATAGCCCATAAAGTCTAACGACTGTACGCTCAATTTGGCACTTGAGTGATTAATGGTCAACCTATTTAAGGCTATCTTTAAAGTAACTTTCTCTGTAGCTTAATCTTTTCAGCTCACAAAATAGTGCATTTCTCATTAGACAGATAAGGTGCTGCTGTTTTCTGTACTGGTTTATAATAGTTTATTCTTCAGTTCTATGTGCTTGTCACTTCTCTTTATTCCCCCTTTAGAACTTTGTAGTGGAATAGGGTTAGCAAACTCCTGAACTCAAATATAGGTATTTCAAGACTTTTATTTTACAAATACTTGCTTGTCACGTGGCCTCCTGAGGGGAAATTAGAAGCCAAAGGGAAACACAACTCCAAGGGACATTGAATGACTATCAACTCTTGTCATTGATCTAAGCTGGTACTCCACAAGGAGCACTTTCTTTAATGCTTGCAGTCACAGTTTATGCTGTATGACTCATCCATCTTTACATACTGTATTTAGCACTTAGACTCCTATTGCTAGTCATAACTTATGATCAACAAACCATTAATCTTATTTAATACAGAGACACAATGATTGTTTTACGTATGGAAATACATCTTTTCTTGCATTTATTTGTATCTTATATGTTGGGAATGTGCTTATCACAAGCACCAAGAAGACAGTTTATATATTTTTTTAAAGAGCCATACAGCTCAGAAACAGGACCTTCAGCCCATACTGACCAAGATGTCTACCTGAACTCAGCATACTTGCCTGTTTTTGGCTCATATCCTTCAAAATCTGTATTATTCATGAATCTGATTAATTATATCTATTACATGTTATAACTGTGCCCATTGCTACACTGGATACAAAATCAGTTAATGGAGGGAATCAATGGGTGGTGGTAGAGGGTTGTTGTCCAGAGACCAGTGCCATGCCAGAGGGATTAATGCTGACTCCACTGTTGTTTGGCATCTACATTAACAAATTTGATAGGAATGTAGTTGGAATGGTTAGTATGTTTGTGGGTGGCACCAAAACACCATTTTCCCATCAACCATCAGGTTTTTGAGCCACCCTGAACAACCCTAACTACAACCCAACCTCAATACTGGACCTTATTGCACTTTGCTCTACTATTGTTGTTCTGCGTACTTTGATTTTTGCAATACCATGCTCTGGTTTCCTTTGAGTAACTGATCATTTGTAATATATTTTGTCATCATTGCATCCCATGAGCTTGTAAAACAGTTTCAAGTATGAATTTCATTGTTCTGGTTCATATCTGGCACAAATGGCAAATAAACGCTCTTGACACGGCAAGAAAACCTACAATACAAAGGAGTGGAATAAATTTATCTTACAGTGCTATCTACTGCAATTTCTCAAAGAATAGGTTTTACTCTACAGATCAAAGATGTCAAATTTTGCACCTTCTTTATGCCACCAAAAATAATCACTTTCAACCAAAGGTGTGGTTTACCATTGTTCATTTCACTGTGTGTAGCCGGAGCATCTGTCGTAAGTTCAAGGATGGTTCTCTCTGAAATTCCTCGTGCTTATATAAAGTAAGTAAAGTAAGTAAAGTATCCTTTATTGTCTCAGACCTTTCGGTCTGAACGAAATTTCGTTGCCTTGCAGTCATACATATAATAAAAAACAAAACACGCAATAAACACAAATTTAACATCCACCACAGTGAGTCTAACTGGCACCTCCTCACTGTAATTGAAGGCAAAAGTCATGAAGTCTTTATTTTCTTCCCTCCTTGTTCTCCCTCTGCGCTGAGGCGATCCAGGCCTCCGATGTTGTCATCCACTAGGCCCGCAGCCGAGCCTCCGAAGCTGGGCTGCTCCACCGCCGTGGCCGGAATGCTGGAACCCTGCCACAGCTCTGAAGCCGGGTCCGCCGCTGGAACGCTGGAACACCACAGCTCTGGAGTCGGGTCCGCCGCTGGAACACCACCACAGCTCTGGAGTCGGGTCCGCCGCTGGAACACCACCACAGCTCTGGAGTCGGGTCCGCCGCTGGAACACCACCACAGCTCTCGAGTCGGGTCCGCAGCTGGAACACCATAACAGCTCTGAAGCCGGGTCACCGCTGGAACACCACAGATCTGAAGCCGGGCTGCCGCTGCCACTTGAACGCTGAAATGCCGCCACAGCTCCGAAGCCGCCAGCTCCGCCATTAGGCCACAGCACAGACAGAGACAGTGACGGGGGACACGAGAAGAGAAAGTCGCATCCCCCTGAAGGGGGAGACTAAAATCTTGTTTCTCCCACACTCCCCCCCCCCCCCCCCCCCCCCCCCCCCACATGCATACATAGGAGGAGAGGCCCAGGAGCCCTTGGTGAGGGAGGAGCAACGTCCAAGCGGTGAGTGTAAAAAACCCAGTACGGGGCTTTGTTTTTACAGAGGCCCAGGAGCCGTTGGTGAGGGAGGAGCGACGTCCGAGTGGTAAGCTTAAAACCCAGCGCGGGTCTTTGTTTTTACAGAGTCCCAGGAGCCTTTGGTGAGCGAGGAGCGACATCTGAGCGGTGAGTGTAAAAACCCAGCGCGGGGCTTTGTTTTTACAGAGGTCGAGGAGCCGTTGGTGAATGAGGAGCAACGTCCGAGCAGCGAGTGTAAAAACCCAGCGCGGGGCTTTGTTTTTACAGAGGCCCAGGAGCCGTTGGTGAGGGAGGAGGGAAATCCGTAACGTTCTAAATCTGTAACGTTCCATTCAATTAACTGGGCTTCAGGAAGCCGCTGATTGGTGGACTGATTACGCAGCTGATTGGCAGTCAGATTCCAGCAGTTTGTAGTGTACTGTAGTTTGTATTTTGTATTATATTTTTGTATTGTATTTTGTGTTGTATCCAGGGAAAGGGAAGTATGAGTGCCAGGGCAGCTTACTGTTCTGGATGTCAGATGTGGGAGGTCATGGAGTCGGGTAGCCCTCCAGAAGTCCACATCTGCGCCAGGTGTGTCCAGATGGGGCTCCTAAAGGAGTGTGTAAGGAACCTGGAGCAGCAGCTCGATGACCTCTGTCTGGTCAGGGAGAGTGAGGAGGTCATAGAGAGGAGTTACAGGGAGGTAGTCTCTCCAAAATCACAGGAGGCAGACAAGTGGGTCACGGTTAGGAGAGGCAAGAGGCAGAGGCGGGTGCTAGAGAGTCCACCAGTGGCTGTATACCTTGGAAATAAGTATTCCTGTTTGAGTGCTGTTTGGGGGGACAGCCTACCTGGTGGTAGCAACAGCGACCTGGCCTGCGGTACAGACACCGGCCCTGTTGCTCAGAAGGGTAAGCCCAGCTGCTCCATTCTCTCAGCATATGACAGTCCCGCCATCCCGGGAATTAACCTTGTAAACCTACGCTGCACTCCCTCAATAGCAAGAATGTCCTTCCTCAAATTAGGGGTCCAAAACTGCGCACAATACTCCCGGTGTGGTCTCACTAGGGCTCTGTACAACTGCAGAAAGACCTCTTTACTCCTATATTCGATTCCTTTTGTTATAAAGGGCAACATGCCATTCGCTTTCTTCACTGCCAGCTGTACCTGCATGCATACTTTCATAGACTGATGTACAAGGACCCCCAGATCACGTTATATTTCCCCATTTCCCAACTTGACGCCATTTAGATAGTAATCTGCCTTCCTGTTTTTGCTACCAAAGTGGATAACCTCACATTTATCTGCATTAAACTTCATCTGCCATGCATCTGCCCCCTCCCCCATTCTGTCCAAGTCACCCTGCAGTCTCATAGCATCCTCCTCACAGTTCACACTGCCAGCCAGCTGTGTGTAATCTGCAAATTTGCTAATGTTACTTTGAATCCCTTCATCCAAATCATTGATGATGAAGACCTGATGGATTCATATGGATTCAACAGTCAGAACCTTTTTCCAAGGATGGAAATATCAAATATGAGAAGGCATAGTTTTAAGGTGTAAGGGGAAAAGTTTAATGAAGATGTGCGGAACAAGTGTTTGTATACAGTGAGTGGTGAGGGCCTGAAATGTGCTGCTGGGGATGGTGGTTGAGGTGAATATTATTATAGCATTTAAATTACTTTTGGATAGGCATATGGGTATGCAGGGAATGGGGGAATATTGATTATGTGTAGGTAGCTAAGAATCATTTTGAAATTGACCTTCCTTCAATGGATTATTTGTTCTCCATATTGCCTCTTCGCCTTTTTCCGAGTGAAGCTAAATGTTATGACATTGTGATCACTATCTCCTAAGTGTTCCCCTATCAAAACCTAATGCACATGCCACACATCATAGACCAGAAAAATATTTATCAGCCTCCTCTGCCTTTAATACAATTACTATTCCAGTTTACATTGGGTTAAATAACGTTCTTCATTATATCTGCCCTGGTTTAGGATTTATCTGTAATTAATCTACATAGTTTGTCCCTATATCTCACCCACCCATTAGTGAACTTTAAAATACTTGCAGCAGTGTAATGTTTCTATTCACCACTTCTTTGCTGTACCCAAACAGATTTTGTCTTTAGCCCGAGAATGACATGCTTGCTCCGCAGCACGGTAATTAATACTACCAACACTCCTCCTTTCTTCTCTATGCTTCCTGAACACATTGTATCTAAAAAAAGGTAATGCACAGTCCTGCCTCCCCATTGAGCCAAATTGCTGCATCACTACCAATCTTATTCCCATAGTTATCTGTGACTGTAGATCACCAACCTATCTATCATGCTCCACACATTCACACATATACTGCGTACACATTAAATCAAATGTGTTTTATCTGCTTCCTCGGGGCTTGCCTGCGCCTCCATCTCATACCCCGTGGATTCCAGCTCCAATTCCCTGCCTCCCAGCCGGACTATCGGTACCGACTGGCTATCTGCCGCCACACTGTACAATTCTCCAACCCGGCACTAAGATCCACCCTGGTTGCAATGCGCCGACACCAGCAGGACCTTGTATTGACTCTCCCGAAACTTCGGGCCTCACTCACCCAGACCTACAACGGACCCCAACTACACTACATCCTCCGGAAGATCCACCGCTTCAATCAACAATTCCTATCCCACCTTACCTCCACCAAGAACCTGAAATTAGCCCACCTCCAGGCCATTCCAGCCACTGACAATCCCCGACTCGACCGCCCGCAGACCCCGGGCCCCAACTCTGGCCCGAGCCACAGCTACCTGGACTACTCTTCCTCCCACCCTGCTTCCTGTAAGGACTCCGTCCCCTATTCCCAATTCCTCCGTCTACGCCGCACCTGCTCCCAGGATGAGGTGTTCCACACCAGGTCATCACAAATGGCCTCATTCTTCAGAGAACGGGGATTCCCCTCCCCCACTATTGATGAGGCTCGCACCAGGGTCTCCACCATACCCCGCAACACTGCCCTCTCTCCCCATTCCCCCACTCGCAAACAGGGCAGAGTCCCCCTGGTCCTCACCTTTCACCCCACCAGCCGGCAAATACAACACATAGTCCTCCGCCAGTTTCGCCACCTCCAATGTGGCCCCTCCACCCGCCACACCTTCCTATATCCCCCCCCCCCCCCCCACGTCTGCCTTCCGCAAAGACTGCTCCCTCCTCAATTCTTCCCTCCCCTCCCACTCTACCCCTTCCCCGGGCACATTCCCTTGCAACCGCAAGAAATGCAACACTTGTCCCTTCACCTCCCCCCTCCACTCCTTTCAGGGATCCAAACAGTCCTTCCAGGTCCGACAGAGGTTCACCTGCACCTCCTCCAACCTCATCTAATGCATCCGCTGCTCCAGATACCAGATGATCTATATCAGTGAGACCAAGCGGAGGCTTGGCGATCGTTTCGCCGAACACCTCCGCTCGGTTCGCAAAAACCAACCCGACCTCCCGGTGGCTCAGCACTTCAACTCCCCCTCCCATTCTGTATCCGACCTCTCGGTCCTGGGCCTCCTTCACGGCCAGAGTGAGCAACACCGCAAGTTGGAGGAACAGCACCTCATATTCCGCTTGGGGAGTCTGCATCCTTTGGGCTTGAACATTGAATTTTCTCAATTCTGTTAACCCTTGCTGTCTCCTCCCCTTCCCACCTCTCCCTCAGCCCTCGGGCCCTGGCATTCCGTCTGAAGAAGGGTCTCGTCCCGAAACGTCGCCTATCTCCTTCGCTCCTTAGATGCTGCTGCACCCGCTGAGTTTCTCCAGCTTTTTGTGTAACCCTGTGTTTTTTTCTTTCATTTTCATTTGCGCTGAAACCAGTAAAATCCTGATGCAGACCTAATCTAGGATTAACTTAGTGAATTTAAAAAATATATATATTAACTGCGTGTATCGCATTTACGGGACTGCTAAGATTGTGCAAGGCAGAATTTCATTGTTTCATTGTAGGTACATATGACAATTAAACACTCTTGACTCTTGAATCTTGAACTGCCTTATGTACTTCATTTTCCTTTATTCCTTTATATTTATCTTATCATTGTATGGTAAGCAGAAGTGAAAGGCTTGCTGTTTAAATTAACTCGAAATATATGTAACATTTTATGATAAAGTATCATTCTACAAGTATAAATAGTTTCCAGAGCAAATCCCTTAAGTGGCCTCTTGTTGTAAACCAGCAGCCTCCAATTATAGTTATTTGGTATTAAAGAAGGAACTGCAGATGCTGGAGAATCGAGGGTACACAAAAAGCTGGAGAAACTCAGCGGGTGCAGCAGCATCTAAGGAGCTAAAGGTCTGAAGAAGGGTCTCGACCCGAAACGTCGCCTATCTCCTTCGCTCCTTAGATGCTGCTGCACCCGCTGAGTTTCTCCAGCTTTTTGTGTACCCCCATAGTTATTTGGTAACCTGGTTCATTGGCTGTTCAAATCTTGTGTTTATTTATTTATTTACATATCAATTCCATGAGAGTGAATTATTATTCTGGAAGTTAACTTTTTTGGGAGTGATTTCTGAATTGATAAGCTCAAATTTCTGTCAACCAAATTGCTGTGATGTGGGGGAATACTGTAAATTGGTTTTCATTACCCATGTCATAATCCTACACTAGTGCCTTTCCTTTTTTCTTTACCTTCCTCAACTATCTTCACTTGAACCAATACCTATTCCAGCTTCTGAGATTCTATCCTTGGATTCTCACTCCCTGGCAAACGAGTTCAACTCCTCATCAACTAACCAACTTCCCGACAGAATGATTGGCTTATTTCTGTATATGCCTGGCACATAGAGATTTTATTTCCCCCTGGAAATGCTTCTAAATCCTCAGGAATCCAAAGACTTCCCTTCCATGCCATCTCTCCAGCTATGCATACATCTGCTTTACCTTCGTATTTCTGTACTCATTAAATTGGTAGCAATCAGGAGATGTAGAAACAAGGAACTGCAGATGCTGGTTAATGCACAAAGTGCTGGAGTAACTCAGCAGGTCAGGCAGCATCTCGAGAGAACATAGGTAGGTGGCATTTCGAGTTTAGACCCTTCTTCAGACTGTTAAAGGATCTTTAAGAACCAGTTTTCAACCTTCATAGGTCCTTAAACTCTACCTGCAGCGTCTTATCCCTCTTTCCACTTTTGTTGATGATACTGCTATGAGCTATGACATTTGGCTGTTCACCTTTCCTCACTAAATGTTCTGTATCTTGGTCATTTTTGTGGTATTGTCTTATGGTCCTCCAATCTTCCAATGTACATTTGGTAGATGAATGTGGTGACCTTCCATTTTTAGCCATTCACTGCACCATTCTATTATTCTGCCATTCTCCTGCTAACTAATCCCTGTGCAAGCTGTAGGTAAAGGCACATAACTGCTTTAACATAAGAAGTCAGTCTCCAGGGTGCATTTTGGCTGCCACATATAATTGCTAGGTTTATCTATATGGAATTGCAGCTCTGCACAGACAAGCTTTGAAACTCCAAAGGGCTGTGCCAACCTCCTGCTGAAAATGTGACAGGAGATCTTCGAGAAACAGCTTAAATAACCACTTTCAGCCATTGACACCTTTTTCTGTGGGGGATTCTGACAATCTCCTGCTGAAGTGACAGTGGGAGATTTCAAGACAGGAAAAACACAAACAGCTCAATCAAAATTTCAAAACAACATACTACATAGGCTTAAAACAAAAATAAAATGTTCCATTCATTTTGATTTACATTATCATTGACACTGACGCCACAATATAATTAGTTATCTCCTACATTAGACAAAGATAGAGTCATAGATTTATATAGCAAGCAACAGACCCAACTTGGCCATGCCAAACCCAGATTCTAATATACCATATGAAACCAGACGTGTTATGGCATTGATGCAAGTAGACTTAAGGACCTGTCCCACTTGGGCAACCTAATCTGCGAGTTCTGGCGAATTTACCCTCGACTCATACTTGCAGCATGGTCGACACAAGGTCGTAGGAGGTCTTCGTAACTCTCCTTCATGCTCGAGAGTAGTCTCCGTGTACTCGAGGCCTCAGCTAAGTCGCAGCATTTTTTTCAATATGTTAAAAAATGCCCACGAGTAAAAAAAAAGGTTGCCATGGAAAAAATCGATACTTTTTTTACTTGTAGGTTTAGCCGTGGTAGGTCGTAGTAGGTCGGCATGTCAGTCGTAGGCAATCAAGGGTAGTCGGATGTAGTCAAAGGTAGTCGTAGATTGTCTTCATCATAGTTGAAGGTAGGTCGAAGGAGATCGAAGGTGGTCGACTTCACTCTCCACTATACGGTGTCCAATTTTCCTGAAGTTAGTCATAGCTAGTCGTAGCTGGTCGAAGCTGGTCAGCAACATCTCTCCACTATTCGGTGTCCAATTTTCCCGAAGTTAGTCATAGCTAGTCGAAGCTGGTCTTCAACATAGTCGAAGGAGGTCGAAGGAGGTCTTCTACATAGCCGAAGGAGGTCTTCAACATGTCATTTTTTTCAAACTCTTCGAAACTCGCCAATTAGGTCGCCCAAGTGGGACAGCCCCTTTAATCTTCTTTGCCTGATGAAGGATCTCGACCCGAAACGTCACCCATTCTTTCACTACAGAGATGCTGTCTGGTCTACTGAGTTACTCCAGCATTTTGTGTAAATCTTCATTGCTGTCCTGTTTAAGGTGCAATTATTGAAATGTATCCAGTTGTGAGTGGCATAGTGGTAGTTTTGCTGCCTTACAGCGCCAGAGGCCCGGGTTCAATCCTGACTATGGGGACTGTCTGTATGGAGTTTGCACCTTCTCCCTGTGACCGTGTGGGTTTTCTCCGGTTGCTCCAGTTTCCTCCACATTACAAAGACGTGCAGATTTGTAGGTAAATTGGCTTCTGTAAATTGCCCCTAGTGTGTGGGACATGAAACTGGGATAATATTGAATTGAATTGAATTGAATTAGAAAGATTAAAAGAAAACTTACCATTTGAAGGTTGATCTTTATTTTATGAGAAGTTGAAGTTTATGAGAAGATTACGTGAAGAGCCCGCCAGCCCGCATGCGCGTCAATCTTCAGAGGAACTGTATGAAATCACAGACAACTTGCACAAACTTAAACTATAGAAAGATTAATAGCCGTTGAGTTACCGAATGATCTTTATGAGATTCAAGGTTGGGAGTAGAGGGCACGTAATCCATCACTTCAACTTCTCATAAAATAAAGATCAAACTTCAAACGGTAAGTTTTCGTTTAATCTTTCTTTTATATTGAAGTCACGTGAGTGGCTACATGACTACTTCAAAGCTTTGTGGTTTCATGCAGTAACTCAATCTGTGTGTGAAATAATTAAACAGATAAACCATAAATGGTAGAAAAGACATGGGTTATTAACACCATGGTGCTAACTTGCATACATGGCCATTGCCCTTAATTGGCCCACAGTCCCAATTGGCTTTGAGTTAGACAATAACTCATGCAACACTGCTCAGAATTCTATCTGCAATCATCCAGGCATATTCAACCAAATTTTACAACTTCTGAAAGTGCACTTTGTAAGCCTCCTGCTGTTGCAAGATGATCAAATGGGAATATCCATTCTATTGGCTGCTAATGAACCACCAGCAATCTTTTGAGAAAACTATTAAATAACAATGAAGAAACTATCCTTCATCTCATAGGTACTAGCAAGCTCAGTGTACCTGTATACATAATAACACCCCCAGTCTCCGATATGGTGGGTATGCTGTCAACTCCAAATTGTACCCAAGCCTGCCTGTTTTGCTTTATGAGATAATTCCCATAACAAGCTACCCTCATGTCAGTTATGACCCAGAGACCGAGCCAGAGATTAAAGACTGTTTTTTGTGCTGAAATCAGTTGCTAAAAGCATAATCAACGTATAATATACTGCTAATATATCCCATTAGGAATACAGTAGATGAATATCTGCGTAATAATTTACTGATATACATTCCACACTACTATGAGTCTAGGCTTTTAGAGCGGTCATATAAAAGACAGCTTGCATAACATTAGTCAACAAGGGGTGAATAACCAATCATTTATTGTCCCACTTATGGTACTACAGAGAATGGCAAAGCAGCACAAGCAGTGTCAATAATCGCTTCTCTAAGCGCAAACTGAAAGAAACACAAACCTCTGCTACTTCTGTTTAAAAGTAGCTCACATGTCTTCTTCACAAACTTCCCATACAATCGTGCAGAGCTAGCTGCATGGGAAATAGGCTGAGCTAGCCATCACTCATGATTTAGAGTAAATAAGAGCTTCTTTCAGCCACCTTTACCATGGACACCCTGAATTAGTAGGCAAAATTGGCACTATTAAATTTCATGTTGCCTCATCCTTATTATCATAAGAGACATCTTCTGATAAAACCCGTGAGTCTTATCAACTACAAAAGCATGCCGTCCATACCATGACGCAATGCCCTTTTGATATGAGTAGGGCAGCATTAGCTTTAGAATCTTGTAAATAGCCTAGGCCTGAAGACAACCCCTAGGTAGAGCCTAAACTTTCCACCACTGGCTTTGCCATCAAACTAGATATATCTGGGCCTCTCGTGTATAGATATGGCAAAGTACGCATCTTCAAGATCGATTGAGGCCCTAATCCTCTGAATCAGCTAAATTGCTGAAAGACAATTATCCATCTTAAACTGGGTAACCAAACACATGATCAGACTAGCCAAATCATAACATGATTTGCCATGCTCCACTTTCCTGCAACCTTGAGAAATATCAGAAACATACCCCTCTTGCAGACTATTCATCCTTTGTGAGACATTTCTGTTTCCACTTGGATAACCAATTTTTGGCTTTGCTTGCCACAGAAGATGCATTTATCTGTTTATTTATTTATTTATTTATCTATTTCGCTCATAACACATAATCAGATCCTTATGACTAGAGCTGAAACACAACATCCACTTGATGTGGGAATACGAGTTCCCTGTCAACTCTTGACTGTCAGAGTCACCACAAATCCTCAGCCTTCTTCCTCAGAGTGGAAAATAGCATAATGCAACCCTGAACCAGGAATTGCTCCGCAGTCCTCTGATTGAAAAAACACCTGTCTCAGTCGCCAGTGTGCTCAACACACTCTCTTCGACCAGCCACTCAATCAGGAATACTGGAATTCAGATCCTATATATATTTTTTATTCACAACATGAACCTGCAGGTCAGATAAAAAATGCTACATGCCAGACTGGCTTCCTGCTGGTAGCTACTTATCCCAGCATGGCAATGTTGTTTCCAACGAACTGGCAACTCTACTAATGGAGCTGAAAGAATTAAACATGTGTTGAGAGAAACCTCAAACTACTTCACTCTACTGAGCAGCCTGATAACCTGAATCACAGATGTTGAGGCAGAACTTCCCTGGTCAGTATGTTCCATATGGCCAGCCAGTTCCAAGATGGGCTACCATGAACCAGGGTAGCCAAGTTGTTCCTACTTGGAACTTACAGAGGTTGCTATGCAAGGGACCCTGCCAATGTCCCTGCATCAACCTGATCTTCTCCAGAAACAATGAAAGGTACTAGACAGCCCATGCTGCCAGTAAATCCAAACCTGGGGTGACAGACTGCTCCATTTCAGAGTTTTACGGAGGTTAATAAAGAGACCTTACGTGCCAGCGTCTCTGAGCCCAGGTCGACCTGCTTGCTGGAGCTTCAGCGAAGTTCCAATGCAGACCCTGTCTGACAACATCTTCAGCCCCACGCTTGCCAAACAGCTCGTTTCCAGAGCTCAAAAGCAATATTGCTGTGCAAGGCACATCTGCCAGCATTTCTGAGCGCAATGGGACAGACTACTTCTTTGGCCTACAGCCTCTTTCGAGCCTTGCTGGAGCTTTACTGTGCAGGTCACGCTAACCGTTATTCCCAGCCTGGTTTGACAGGCCGCTCCTTTGACCCCTTCTGCTCCTTCTGAGCCTTAGCGGAGCTCACTGAACAGGCTACATCTGCCATAACTCTGAGCCTGCCTCGACAGGCTACTCCTGCGGCCTTCTGCCTCTTTTGAAGCCTTTGCTGGAGCTAACTGTGCAGATCGCGTTGCCAGATTCTCCCAGCCTGGATCGACAGGCTGCTCCTTTGGCAAGCTGCTCCTTCGGAGCCTCAGCAGGGCTCACTGGACAGGTCACGCCTGCCATACTGCAAGCCTGGTTCAACAAACTGTTCTTGCAAGGCTGGAACTTCAATGGCACTTTCTGCTCCTTGAACACAGGGTGAAAACCCACCAGAATACTGGAGCTTTACCCACATAGAATGGTACTCCAACCCCTGCAGCCACCTTAAATTCCCCCTGCAACTTCAACTTGCTACATAAGTCCTCTCTGAAGAGATACTATGCAGGCTGCACATTACTGGCCCTGTAAAAATGAGCCATTTTTGGAATTATCTCATGCCTTATAGCATTTTGCAAAGGCAATAGCCCCAACTGTGTATTACAGAGAAGTGTTAATACAGCTTTCTGCACTTCCAAGAGATGAGACCCATCTACTGACTTGCAAAAGACTGTAATGACTCCAGAGAGGTTTTTGGACTCGTTGACATAATTCCTTGCCTACATATCATCACTGGGATATCTCAACTGATAAAATTGACGTATGGAACATCCAAAAAGTCCGGCAGTTATCTGGACTGGCATATGTCCCAGATACTTTTAGCCAGGGATGGGAAATATGTGACAAGACCTGGTAGCTCCTTCATATGAATAAAAATGAAGCACATCCCCCATTAGTTCAGGGATTCGATTTCCTTATCAATATCCACATAGTTGGAGTCAACTATGTAAGAATCTCCAACACTTCACTCTTCTGAGTGAGAAATATCATAACGCAACCCTGAGCCAGGTATTGCTTCCCTTCTTCTGAGCGGGAGATATTATAAAGCAACCCTGAACCAGGTGTTGCTCCCACAAAATCTGACTGACACAGCTAGGACACTCCTGAGCTAGGAGCACATTCCTTTTTCCCATTTTATTTATTTATTCATCCATTTATTTTTATTTATTTATTTGTTTGTTTGTTTATTTATTTTACTCACCAGACAGGCACTCCTGCTAGTGACTCCGAGTCCTTGCTCCCTTCTGGAACCTCAACAGAGTTTCTTTGGGGAGGAAATAGAACGCAACCCTGAAACAGGTGATGCCTCCTCAGGCCTCTGGCTGACTCCCTTTTGGAACTCCAATCTGTACAGGCATTGCCCGTCAGATGCTCCGAACAGCCGCCTGCTCCAGTGGAGCCCCATTCTGCCACGGCAGTCGCTGTCCTGGCTGAGCCGGCAGCCGCTATTATAAAACCGCCCGCTCCTGCTGAACCTCCGCGGCAGCCGCTATTTATAGCCGTCAGCTCCTTACAGAGCCTCCGCCACAGTCGCTGTCCCAGCTGAGTTGGCAGCCACTATCTTTAAAAATGGCAGCTCCTGCTGAGCCTCCACGGCGCTCCTGTCCGTAGTCGCTGTCCCGGCCGAATCGGCAGCCGCTACTTTTATTCTGCCAGCTCCTTACGGAGCCTCCATGGCGGTAGCTGCACAAGCTGTGCCAGCTTCTCTGGGCCAGCTGCCTCTATTTTCGGAGCAGTGGCCCGTTCCTGAAAAAATTTCGCTTAACTGTCAGAGCAGTTTTGAACTGATTCGACGTATTGACGCGCATGCGGGCTGGTGGGCTCTTCACGTCGTCACTCATGTGACTTTGATATCAAATTCTTTATTTGTCATTCAAAAACAAATTTGAAGGAAATTTTGTTACCATACAGTCATAACAATAAAAAGCAACATAATTACATAAATTTAACATAAACAAGCTGACAAACAATGTAAGTTCCAAAACACTCAATTAATGATGAAATGGTCATGCACTTCATATGCCAGCTTTAACAAAGAAAACATAGCAGCATGCATTTGACTGAAAGATCTTTGCATATGAATGTGGCATTTACAGTATCACATTGCATCCTCGCGCTGAGGTGCTTAATGAAATAAGCCAATCAACCACTGGACATGTTTTGCTGAGAAATATGTTAATAATATTTGTCAATTATACACCTTGCTATTTTTATTTATTCCTGTCAGAAAATTACTGTTAACTGTTTCATATCTTGTCAGGATCATGTGGAAAATACATAAAATCCTTCTTAACCAGGACAGAAAGAATAATCCTACAACTGGTTGTAACACCAAAAATGTCTCATGATATTTAATGCCTGGCAGGAACGCCAAGGTGTCAATGCATCCCAACACTTTGAAGTTTCAAACAGAGTTTGGCAATTCTGAACACCTACCAGAACTCAAGCTGAGGCAAATTCAAACATCAAAAAGGCAGTTGGTAATCTTTGATTGAATCTGAATTAATGCTTATGGGATCACAGCAGGTTTTCCACACTTTCACTCAATACAATTTAGATTTTCTTTTGCTAATGTTCAAATAAAGAGAGGTGCATTGTCTTGTGTTGTCCATAACGATGGTGACTCTTGACTCCAGTAGCAAAGTCCATGAGGGTAGAACTACCTCTGAAGGTTCCATATCAACTCTAAAGAAATTGCTTTTGTTGTCATCTCTGAAGCCATGAGCAATATAAATGCTGTCACTCCAACTGCAGTCTGTTATCTTTTCTGTTTGCCGGTTATCACATTGACTGAGCCCATCTGAACAAATCAACAGAGAGACTTCTGTTTCACTGAACCATTGTTATTTCCCTTGCTTTCCCTTGCTATTGAGGGGGAAAAAAGTGGAACCCAGGAAATAAAGCTGTGGCTTTGAAGCAATTGTGGGTGTACAATTGTAGTCTTAAAGTTATTTATTTGTTCTCATAACCCTGTAGGAATCTGACCTATGATATGAACAGGAATAGTTTCAAGAATGCAGGTAGCATTGGGCTGTAGTATGCAAGAGCTTCTTTAACAGTCATAAAAAATAACAACCGGATATAAACAACATTAAGTGTGTAGGAAGGAATTGCAGATGTTGAGTTACACCGAAGATAGACACAAAATGCAAAGTAACTCAATGGGTCAGGTAGCATCTCTGGTGAAAAAGAAATATTTTCATTGGGAGAAAAATATCAAAGTTGAGAAACATTACCATTCCATCCAGATCACAAGAGTGGCAGAGAGCGCTATTTTATTCGAGATATTGTGGAATGTATCATGAAGAACCTTCACTCAGATTGTTATGTTCACAATTGTAAAATGTCCCATATTGCTTCCTTGGCAGTGAAGTATGTCTGAAGTGTTGTCACAATTGTACGAACAGAGCAGCCAGTTTATATAAATGATCCAAAAATAAAATACTGCAAATGGTGGTAACATAAAGTAAAACAACAAGGTGCTGCGAAAACTCAGTGGGTTATGCTCAAAGACCTGATGAATATTTACATCCTTTTCTGTTTATTACAATAGACAATAATGTTCTGCAAACAACAATGAATTTAAAAAAAATGGTAATCTTGCTCTGTGTGATTGGCTCAGGCATAAATGTTGATCTAGAAACCAGGGATAACACCCAGCTCTTCCTGAAACAGTCACTTGAGCTCTTTTAACTCGATCTTCGAGGAGAAATAGTTCAATATTGAGTCACTGGTACCTTCCCTCCAGCCCATTACTTTGGCCAGTTTCTAAAAGGGCAGACAGAGGGGGAAGAAAAGCCTGATAAAACCCTGTTATTAAATTTAACAAATCCTCTTATGTCTGGCCTCACTTCCTCTTGCATTCTGGCCCTAACATCTCCCTAAAGTCACACAGAAATATGAAACGGTGTTATGACAATGAGCTCCTCCCATGCTCAAACTGCTCTCCACCATATCATTGCAATATTTTTTATTAATTTATAATTAGTGTTTTAGACAATGCACAATAGACAACAGACAATAGCTGCAGAAGTATTGGCTTCCACTGCCTTCTGAGGCAGAGAATTCCACAGATTCACAGCTCTGTGTGAAAAAGGTTTTTCTTCATCTCCATTCCAAACGGCTTATCCCTTATTCTTAAACTGTGGCCCCTGGCTCTGGACTCTCCCAACATCGGGAACATGTTTCCTGCCTCTAGCGTGTCTAAACCCTTAATAATATTATATGTTTCAATAAGATATCCTCTCATCCTTTTAAATTCCAGAGTATACAAGCCAAGCTGGTCCATTCTTTCAACATATGACAGTCCCGCCATCCCGGGAATAAACCTCGTGAACCTACACTGCACTCCCTCAGGAAGAATGTCCTTCCTCAAATTTGGAGACCAAAACTGCACTCAATACACCAAATGTGGTGTCACTAGGGCCCTGTACAATTACTCAACTCCTCTTGTTAGAAAGGCCAACAGTACCCTATGATGCAGATCATCAGGCGCTGGGGATTTATCAGCCTTCAGTCCCGTTAGTCTGCCCAACACCATTTCCTGCCTAATGTGAATTTCCTTCCGTTCCACCGTCACCCTAGATCCTCTGGCCCCTAGTACATCAAGGAGATTGTTTGTGTCTTCCTTAGGCAGATCCAAAGTACATGTTCAGTTTGTCTGCCATTTCCTGGTTCCCCATAATCAATTCACGTTTTTCAGTCTCCCTGGGTCCAACTTTGGTCTTAACTAATTTTTTCCTCTTCACATACCTATTGAAGGTTTTACAATCCTCCGTTATATTTGTGGCTAGGTTACCTTTGTACCTCATCTTTTCTCCCTGTGTTGCCTTTTTAGTTATTTTCTGATGCTCTTTAATAGTTAACCAATCCTCTGGCTTCCCGTTCATCTTTGCTATGTTATAATTATTCTCTATATTTTTACACTGTCCCTTACTTCCCTTGACAGCCACGGTCACCCCTTACTCCCCTTGGAATATTTCTTCCTGTTTGGAATTAACTGATCCTGCTTATAACCATATAACCATGTAACAATTACAGCACGGAAATAGGCCCTCTTGGCCCTTCCAGTCCATGCCGATCATTTGTTTTCCCCTAGTCCCATCTACCTGCACTCAGACCATACCCCTCCATTCCCTTACCGTCCATATACCTATCCACTTTACTTTTAAATGTTAAAATCGATCCTGCCTCCACCACTTCTGCTGGAAGCTCATTCCACACAGCCACCACCCTGTGAGTAAAGAAATTCCGCCTCACGTTACCCATAAACTTCCGTCCCTTACTTCGCATGTCATGCCCTCTTGTTTGAATCTTCCCTACCCTCAATGGGAAAAGCTTATCCACGTCAACTCTGTCTATCCCTTTCATCATTTTAAAGACCTCAATCAAGTCCCCACTTAACCTTCTGTGTTCCAAAGAATAAAGACCTAACTTGTTCAACCTTTCTCTGTAATATAGTTGCTGGAACCCAGGCAACATTCTAGTAAATCTCCTCTGTACTCTCTCTATTTTGTTGACAACCTTCCTATAATTAGGCGACCAAAATTGTACACCATACTCCAGAATTGGTCTTACCAATGCCCTGTACAATTTTAACATTACTTCCCTACTCCTATATTCAATGCTCTGATTTATAAAGGCCAGCACACCAAAGGCTTTCTTTACCACCCCATCTACATGCGATTCCACCTTCAGGGATCTATGCGCAGTTATTCCTAGATCTCTCTGTTCCACAGCATTCCTCAATTCCCTACCATTTACCATGTACGTCCTATTTTGATTTGTCCTGCCAAGATGTAGCACTTCACACTTATCAGCATTAAACTCCATCTGCCATCTTTCAGCCCACTTTTCCAAATGGCCCAAATCTCTCTGTGGACTTTGAAAATCTACTTCATTATCCACAACACCACCTATCTTAGTATCATCTGCATACTTACTTATCCAATTTTCCACCCCATCATCCAGATCATTGATGTACATGACCCAAGTGGACTTTACTTTACTTTTGTACAGTGGACCCAACACAGATCCCTGAGGCACCCCACTGGTCACCTGCTTCCAACCTGACAAACAGCCATCCACCATTACTCTCTGACATCTCCCATTCAGCCACTGTTGAATCCATCTTGCTACTCCGCCATTAACACCCAAAGATTGAACCTTCTTAACCAACCATCCATGGGAAATTTGTCAAAGGCCTTACTGAAATCCATATAGACAACATCCACTGCTTTACCCTCATCAATTTCCCTAGTAACCGCTTCAAAAAATTCAAGAAGGTTTGTCAAACATGACCTTCCAGGCACAAATCCATGTTGACTGTTCCTGATCAGACCCTGTTTATCCAGATGCTTATATATATTATCTCTAAGTATCCTTTCCATTAATTTGCCCACCACTGACGTCAAACTAACAGGTCTATAATTGCTAGGTTTATTCTTTGAACCCTTTTTAAACAATGGAACAACATGCGCAGTACGCCAATCCTCCGGCACTATTCCCGTTTCTAATGACATTTGAAATATTTCTGTCATAGCTCCTGCTATTTCTACACTAACTTCCCTCAATGTCCTAGGGAATATCCTGTCAGGACCTGGAGACTTATCCACTTTTATATTTTTCAAAAGTGTCAGTACTTCCTCCTCTTTGAATCTCATGGTTTCCATAGCTACTCTACTTTTTTCCCTTACCTCACATAGTTCAATATCCTTCTCCTTGGTGAATACCGAAGAAAATAAATTGTTCAATATCTCCCCCATCTCTTTTGGCTCTGCAGATAGCTGTCCATTCTGTCTCTCTAATGGTCCAATTTTATCCCTCGCTATCTTTTTGCTATTAATATAGCTGTAGAAACTCTTTGGATTTACTTTCACCTTTCTTGCCAAAGCAACCTAATATCTTCTTTTAGCCTTCCTAATTTCTTTCTTAAGATTATTTTTACATTCTTTATACTCCTCTAGCACCTCATTTACTCCATGCCTCCTATAATTATTGTAGATATCTCTCTTTTTTCGAAACAAGTGTCCAATTTCCCTTGAAAACAATGGCTCTTTCCAATTTTCACTATTTCCTTTCACCCTAACAGGGCCATAAAGATTCTGTACTCTTACAATTTCCCCTTTAAATGTCCTCCATTTCTCTTCTACATCCTTCCCATAAAACAGAGTGTCTCAATTCACTCCTTTTAAATCCTTACGCATTCCCTCAAAGTTAGCCTTTCTCCAATCAAAAATCTCCACCCTAGGTGCAGTTCTGACTCTCTCCATAATCATATTGAAACTAATGGTATTGTGATCATTGGTCCCGAAGTGCTCACCAACGCATACCTCCATCACCTGACCTGCCTCATTTCCTAACAGGAGGTCCAGCACTGTCCCTTCTCTGGTCGATACCTCTATGTACTGCTGCAAAAAACTATCCTGCACACATTTTACAAACTCCAAACCATCCAGCCCATTTACAGAATGTGTTTCCCAGTCTATTATTGGAAAATTGAAATCTCCCACAATCACTACCTTGTGCTTACTACTAATATCTGCTATCTCCTTACATATTTGCTCTTCCAATTCTCGCTCCCCATTTGGCGGTCTATAATACACCCTTAAAAGTGTTGCTACACCGTTCCCACTTCTCAGTTCCATCCAAATAGCCTCCCTAAACAAGCCCACTAATCTATCCTGCCAAAGCACTGCTGTAATATCCTCTCTGACAAGCAATGCAACACCTCCAGCTCTGGTCCCTCCAATTCTATCACACCCGAAGCAACGAAATCCTGGAATATTTAGTTTCCAATCACAGCCGTCCTGCAACCATGTTTCACTGATTGCCACAACATCATATTTCCAGGTGTAAATCCAGGCTTTAAGTTCATCCACCTTTCTTACAATGCCCCTAGCATTAAAATATACACATTTTATAAACCCACCATCCCTTATTCTCTGTCTATTATCTTTTTCCTCTTTCTCGCCTACATTTTGGGTCCGAGTGCTTCCCTTCTCTGCTTCTTGCCCCACACCCTGTCCCCTAGCCCCCTCTACCCGAGTCCCTCCCCCCAGCCTTTCTAGTTTAAAGTCTCCCCAGTAGCCTTTGCAAATCTCCCTGCCAGGATATTGGTCCCCCTCGGGTTCAAGTGCAACCCGTCCTTTTTGTACAGATCATGCCTTCCCCAAAAGAGGTCCCAGTGATCAAGAAACTTGAATCCCTGCCCACTGCACCAGTCCCTCAGCCACGCATTTATCCTCCACCTCACTCCATTCCTACTCTCACTGTCATGCGGCACAGGCAGTAATCCTGAAATCGTTACCCTTTTGGTCCTTCTCCTTAACTTTCCCCCCAACTCCCTAAATTCTCCCTTCAGGACCTCATCTCTTTTTCTGCCTATGTCATTGGTACCTATGTGTACCACAACATCAGGCTCCTCTCCCTCCCTTTTCAGAATCTTTTGGACACGTTCCGACACATGCGAGACCCTGGCACCAGGGAGGCAAACTACCATCCCGGTCTCCCGACTGCGTCCACAGAATCGCCCATCCGACCCCCTAACTATAGAGTCCCCTATTACAATTGCCCTCCTCTTTTTGCTACCCTTCTGAGCATCAGGGCCGGTCTCTGTGCTGGAGACCCGGCCGGTGTTGCTGCCCCCAGGTAGACTGTCCCCTCCAATCGTACTCAAACCCGAGTACCTATTTTCCAGGTGTACAGTCACAGGGGTACTCTCTAGCCCCTGCCTCTTGCCCTTCCTAACTGTCTGCCTCCTGTGGTCTGGGAGTGACTACCTCCCTGTAGCTCCTCTCTATGACCTCCTCACTCTCCCTGACCAGACGGAGGTCATCGAGCTGCTGCTCCAGGTTCCGAACACGGTCCTTTAGGAGCCCCATCTCGACACACCTGGCGCAGATGTGGTCGTCTGGAGGGCTATCAGATTCCCTGACCTCCCACATCTGACATCCAGAACAGTACACTGCCCTGGCCTTCATACTCCCCCCTTACACAGGATACAATATCAACACAATACAAAGTACACTACAAACTGCTGAAATCTGATCGACAATCAGCTGCTTACCCTAGTCCACTTCCCACCATTCAGCTGCTTACCCTAGTCCACTTCCCACCAATTAGCTGCTTACCCTAGTCGACTTCCCACCAATTTGCGGCTTCCTAAAAAAAAAAACACTTCTCCAAATGGAACGTTATGGATTTAGGCAAGCCCCGCGCGTGATTTTTAACCTTACCGGTCGGGTGTCACTCCTCCCCTTCCTTCACTTCCAATGGCTCCTGTGGGCCTCTGAGGAAAACAAGCCCCGCGCTTGATTTTTAACCTTACCGGTCGGGTGTCGCTCCTCCCCCTCCTTCACATCCAATGGCTCCTGTGGGCCTCTGAGGAAAACAAGCCCTGCGCTTGATTTTTAACCTTACCGGTCGGGTGTCGCTCCTCCCCCTCTGGATTATTCCCAGAATAATCTGCCATTGTTGGTCCACTGTCATCCCTACTAGGGTATTTTCCAGTCTACTGGCCAGCTCCTCCCTCATGGCTCCATAATCACCTTGGTTCAATGGTACTAGTGACATTTCCGATTTTTCCTTCTCTCTCAAATTGTAGATTAAAATAGTAAGATTAAATGAGCTTACCAGTTTGAAGTTTGATCTTTATTTTATGATGAGTTGCGATGAGGGATTTCGTGAAGTCCCTGCCAGCACGCATGCGCGACATTCTTCAAAGCAGCAGTGTGGAATCACAGAATTAAACAACAATGACTATTATAGTAAGATTGAAGAGACTCTAATTACCAGTTGACCTTATAGTAGAGGGTTGGGAGCGGAGGGCACAAAATCCCTCATCACGTGAAGAGTCACGTGAGTGACTTCATGAAGATTTTAAAGCTCTGTGATTACATGCCCTGGATCACGTCCATGCTCACACACTGCCGCAATTCTGATGGAAGGAATATGTTAACGTATTTCAAACTTGACAAGCTGAAAAAATAAAGTAGTATTTATTAACACAAATCAAAAACCCCTCACTCGGGGATAAACGTAGCTGGGTGACCACTACTTAACACTGTCTCCACAAACGTAGCAGGAGCGGCCACAGGTTTATTATAAAAACGCTGGAACGTAACTTTGCTGGCCCAGCCCGCTGTAGCGAGGATATGGTCCATGGGAACCTCCATGCTTCTCGACGCTGATGTCGATGCAGCCTGGTAGAATGGGATTTAAAGATATTAGTATCAATACCAGCTGCATCCAAAACCACACTGAGCCACCTGGAGATCGTCTGCACTGTCACCCTGTGATGGGGTTTCTTATGCCTGATCAGCAGTCCTTTCTCCATTTTCCTGATGGTATGCATCACTTTTATATAGTGACGAATGTAGGTGGCTATGCAGAGCCTCACTTCAACGGGTTATGCTGGAAGTACTAATTGCAGCCCTGTAGTCCCAGATTTGTGCTGCTTGAGTAACTCATCAATAAAGAAAGTTACTCTCTCAGGGGTTGAGACCATGTTATCCAATTTTATCTTTTGCAAAGTCTGGACCCGCTGAGCCGATGTTAGCACCATTAACATCACCATCTTCAGGGTGAGTTTATCCAATGGTAGTCCAATCATTGGTGACCAACTCCTGAGTAGGGTCAATACTACCCCTATGTCCCAGGTGATGTTGTATCGTGGTCGGGGAGGGTTCAAATTGAAGATACCCCTCATCAATTTGGACACAAGCTGGTGAAATCCTACTCCTATACAAAGGTAGGATGACAGTGCGCTCCTGGCACTGTTGATGGCGCTGTAGCTGAGGCCCTCATCATGGTGCAGCCCCGCGAGGAATTCCAGCACATGGGGAATCATGGCAGAGTCATATGTGATGTTAATCCGGCTGCAATAGGCCTCCCATTTCCTGATTTGGGTGAGGTACTGTCGTCTAGTGGATACGCTACACGATGCTGCAATAGTGTCCATGGTCCTTGGTGTTAGTCCATATTGCAGGAGTGGCCTCTTCAGAACCTGCAGGCCAACAGGTTCAGATGACCATGGCACAGATGGGATTCCCCTGTAGTGGGGTTAGTTACCAAATCCAGGCACCTGTTAATGTGTGCCCATGGTTCTTTGATCATCTCAAGGACCACCGGATACCATGGTTGTGTAGGCCAGTCGGGTATTATTAAAATGCCTGTTGTAGAATCTGATTTTATTTTCTGCAACACCTGACTGATGAGGCAAAATGGAGGAAATGCATAGAAAAACCATTTCCCCCAGTGCAGCGAGAAAGCGTCCATCGCTACTGCCCCAGGATCTGGTTCCCAAGATACATATGTTGGTATCTGATGGTTCAATCTGGACGCAAAAAGGTCGATATCTGGTGTCTCAAATTTGGCGATAATTTTAGCAAATATTTGGGGATTAACATCCACTCAATGTTATCGTTGAATACTCATGACCTGGAGTCCGCCACTGTATTGAGCTTACCTGGAAGGTAGGTATTTGATATCCAAATATTTCTTTCTATGCACCAGAGCCAGATTGTGTTTGCGAATTCATCACAAGATATTGACTTGATACCACCCATATGATTTAAGTAAGCCACCACAGTAGTGTTATCTATTTGAAGACGGACATGCGTATGATGAAAATTCATGCAATAGGCTCGTAGTCTGTGAAATTCTCCTAGCATATCCAAATAGTTTATCCTTTGTGATAATAGAAGGGTAGATTCGTGTAAATCCCATCTACCACCACAACTGGAAGTAGTGTCGGTAGCTCCCCAACCTTGGGCGCTTGCGTCGGTTTATACCACGACTGATGGGTTTGGTACAATAATGGGATTGAATGAGCCTCGAATATTATCAATCCACCATTGTAGCTCAACTGTTGCCTTGATTGGCAGCTGCACAAGTCTATCAAAATGTCCAGCATTTGTTTTTAATGCTGACATTTTTGTTCTTTGCAAATTTTGATAATGTAGAGGACCAAATCGTGCAGCTGGAAATGTAGCTACTAATTTCCCAATTACCTTAGCAGCATGTCTGATTGTTGGTTTCCTGGCGCAAACAAGGTTGTTACATGCTTCAATAACATCCATTACCTTGTTATCTGGAATGGAAACAATCATTTGATTGGTGTTAATTGTGAACCCCAGATAGTCCATGACCTGTGAAGGGTAGAACTTAGATTTGTCTGGATGGATGACGAACCCTAATTTTTGAAACAATGTCTTAGTAGCTGTTACTGCTAAATTTGGCGATTCCATGGTCTTTCGCACAATCAAGATGTCGTCTAAATATGCCATGACAATATGGTTTTGTTTCCTCAGGGATGCCATTACTGGTTTCAATTTTTTTGTAAATAACCTAGGGGCTGTAGTAAGCCCATTAGGTAGGGCTCTATATTGCCATAGCTGATCCATCCAAACAAACTTCAAGAACTTTCGGTGATGTTTCCGTATGGATACTGAATAGTATGCATCTTTTAAATCGATGCATGCCATAAAGCACCCTTTTGAAATCAGTGATTTAGCCGTTTCAAACGTGTCCATTTTAAAATGGGTATATGTTACAAAAGTATTCACATGGGTTAAATCAATAATAATCCGACATCCACCATCTTTTTTAGTTTTGGTAAAGATGTTGGATGCGAACTCAAGAGGTATCTTTCAGATGGCCCACGAGGTCTTACATATGGCGTTTGTCCGCGCACTGTCGGCCTGCTGGAGGGAGGTGGTTTTATCAAACCGACTGCCTTCGCCTCCTCGTCCAGGTCCTTGACCCGTTTTGGGCAGGTCCTCAACGAACAACTGTCTCGGTGGTGGCGTCGCAGATGATTGCACAACCCCACAAATTTGGGGTTGAGAGTCGGCTTGATGGCGATTTTCCGGAAAGCGTTGATTTCGTATTCTGTGTTACACAATAATGCCAGAGCTCCTGTCCTCCGTGATCTCCATACCGTCAACCGATCTGGCAAAGGCAGTAATTCCCGACGTCAGTAGTTTCAGGATCTTCTGTAATTTAAGTTCCTGTGCCCTTATTCCTGGACTGATGTTGCCCCAGATGGGCATGTTGACTGTTGGTACATTCAATGATATACAGTTATTCGGGGCCTTGTACTTGTTCATTGCCTCGGTTAGGACCTGATCCTGCAGCTGGTGTGCATTGAGGAAGTCAATGCTTGCCGCTAGTTTGGGCTGCAATGGCTGTCCTGAGTGCTTGGGCTGGGCGAATTTGGAGACCACATCCAGCAGTTCCTCTTGGGGTTTCTCTGGTGCTACAGGTCCCTCCGCCAAACCTTCTTCCATGTCACCCAGCTGCTGATCCCTAGGCACTCCCCACCGATGATGGGGACATGCTAGGTGGCCCAGTAGCATGTCTCCTGGAACTGGAGGACATCCGGTCCTGCCACTGGAGATTCTGCTCTAGGAGACGCTCCATCATGCGCTCCATAAGGGCAATGCGACCGGCGCCGCTATCTGCGGACAACAGGTCGACTTCCTCAGGTTCTCCTGAGCCACTGAGGCTTCTGCCATTGGCCCGCACCTCGTTGAGGTGATGACTAGGGTGCCTAGGCAGGATGTCGCTGCCTGCCACTCCAGCGGGGCTTAGCGACTCCCGCACGGACATGCCGCTGGTCCGCAGTCTTCCGGACGGTGGCGGCCCGCCTGTCTGGAAAGACATGAACGGTGAGGAATCAGTTCCAGCCACCGAAACGGGGTGCACTGACGTCCGCGCGGGCTTGCCGCCTGTCCTCTCCCGGGACAAAGGCGACATTCGGTCACGTCCAGCCGCTAACGCGGGGTGCGGTGACCGAGAAGATATATCACCGGCCCGCGATCTGGCGGGCTCCTCCGGTGGTGAGTCTGCACCGGCCGCACCTGCGAGGCTCCCAGACTCAGGCCTCGATCCTTCACCGGCCTGCGATCTGGCGGACTGCTCCGGTGGCAAGTCGACGCTGGCAGCTGCAGCGTGGCTCTCCGACTTTCGTGTGGTTCTTCCTCTGAGCTGCCCTCTGGTGACCTGTATAGTAGTGGAGAAAGAACGTGCCGCAGAGTGGGTAACACATTTACGCACCTTTTTCCCCACTGTCCCTATGCTTAGGTGCGGCTCCATGGATAGCCGTGGTGGAGAGTCAGGTCCTGGTAGAGTAGGGCTCCCCGACTACCCCCTCCAGCCATCGACTGCAACTGCGAGCGACGATATGTCGTTAATGCGTGCTGGCGGGGTCTTCACGAAGTCGCTCACGTGACTCCGAAATGAAACATCATATTACGGTCACTTTCTCCTAACGGCTCCTTTGCCTCAAGTTCCCTTTCTCAAATCCGGTTCCCTACACAACATAAAATCCAGACTTTCCTTCTCACTGGTAGGCTCCAGAACAATCTGCTCTCAGAATCCATTTCAGATAGAGTTCATTAAAATTAAATTATACTAACATACATTAAGCAATTTTCATAGAGATTTTATTTGTGGCAAATTAATATTCTTCATCATTTCAAAATTACATATACTTGTAAATGTATATTTCAATTGTATCAGTCCCATGTTTGCTAGTTTCTTTATATTGAATGGGTGTGTAATCAGGCAGGAAGTTGGAATATAAGAGTAATATTACAAGATATAGTTTAAAAGTGAGTATGATTAAGCTGTGGAAGTGCAATATAACATATAACTAGTGTGAAAGGGGGATTGAAGTTTGTAGGGAACTCAATGGGCTGAAGTGTCAGATTCCATGCTGTATCTCTAAAGTAACCAACCAAAAAGGCTATACTAGACTAAGTGGGACCAGTAGGGTCCCATTCTCGGAGGCCTGGTCTCCCAATGCAATATTCCACCACTCATCTATAGCCCCAACTGCACAGGAGCAGCTAACTCACGGCTTTCTGGACTCGCTCACTCTCTTACCCCCGCAACACTGCCCTCTCTCCCCATTCCCCCACTCGCAAACAGGGCAGAGTCCACCTGGTCCTCACCTTTCACCCCACCAGCCGGCAAATACAACACATAGTCCTCCGGCAGTTTCGCCACCTCCAACGTGAACCCTCCACTCGCAACATCTTCCCCTCTCCCCCTGTCTGCCTTCCGCAAAGACCACTCCCTCCACAACTCTCTTGTCAATTCTTCCCTTCCCTCCCGCTCTACCCCTACCCCGGGCACTTTCCCTTGCAACCGCAAGAAATGCTACACTTGTCCCTTCAACTCCCCCCTCCACTCCTTTCAGGGACCCAAGCAGTCCTTCCAGGTCCGACAGAGGTTCACCTGCACCTCCTCCAACCTCATCTACTGCATCCGCTGCTCCAGATGCCAGATGATCTATATCGGTGAGACCAAGCTCTCTCTCTCTCTCTCTCTCTCTCTCTCTCTCTCTTCTCTCTCTCTCTCTCTCTCTCTCTCTCTCTCTCTCTCTCTCTCTCTCTCTCTCTCTCTAAGTGGGACAGGGGCATAAGGCAGCAACGCAACCGCTGCGCCACTGTGCTGCCCCTCAGAAACTGCATTCATGTTTCAGGTTGAGGATCCTTACAACCTATTCCAGAATTTTCCATTTTTATTTAAAATTCCCAGCATCTGCCACATGATTCCACCCAACATAATCATATGGACCCTGTAACCATCAGCCACAGAGGAATATTAAATTGGTGGGGTTTAAAATCGTGGTCAAATTGTTGGGTCAAATAAACAGTTCACTACTAGATCCATTGATTTTTGTTTGGTAAGATTATACCATGAAGAACTGTCAGAAAAATAACTATTTTTCAGTTGCTAATCGGTCAGTACATTTCAAATGCAGTGTTTTTTATCTTTCCATTTCACTTTATCTAATTGCATATTGCTGTTGATGTGTATGGCATAGCATAGACATTTGTTGCTGAATGAATGAATGAATACTTAGCACATTAGTGTAACATTTCTCTGTCAGCTGGATTAATACATCTGTTACACCAGTAGACTGAGGAATGTTACAGGAACCTATCTATCATTTGTCTGTTGATAACATTCCTGTATTTGCTTGAATCATAAAAAAGGTTTGGATTCATAAAGATTACTTCTCACAATGTCTCAAGGTTGTTGATGGTCAATTATTTTTTTGAAGTATATTCTCTGCCCCACTATCACAATGTGGCAAATATGGCACTGTGGCACAGTTGTTAGAGTTGCTGCCTCACTGTGTCAGACACTGACCCAGGGTGTTGCTTGTGTGGAGTTTGCACATTCTCCCTGTAACCATGTTGATTTTGTCCAGGTACTCCAGTCCCCTCCACATCCCAAAGGTTTGCAAGTTAATTGACTTGTGTAAATTGCCCCTTGTATGTGGGTGGTGGATGGGAAAGTGGGGTAACATAAAATCAGTGTGAATGGATGATAAATGGTCGACGTGGACTCGGCGGGCTGAAGAACCTACTTCCTTGCTGTTTCTTTCACTCAGTTAATAATCTGATCAGGATGCACTTCAACATTTTGTCTGATCAGGATTGCAGGTGATTTTGCGACATGTGTCTTCTGAGTTTTGCTTAAAACCATCCGGGTGACAGAGCTAGTTGAAGTTTATGAAGAAGTACCAGCCAGAATGCATTAAAAGTGATTATTAAATGCTAAAAAATAATGCAAATTAAATAATAAATACATTTTAAAAAAACACTCAAATAATATGAAATAAGATGTTACATGGCATTAGAATGATTCTGGTGTATCAGGTTTATCAGGTTTATCATTCTGATGCCTGGATTAGCTACATGGAGTATTAGCAACATGAAAAGGTTACACAGACTTGGATTGTTTTCACTGGTACGCCGGAGGTTGCGGGGAGGTCTAATAGGTATATAAAATGAGGCGAGGCATAGCTTGGGCCAACAGTCGGAACATTTTCCACCAATATGAAATACTAGAGGGCATAGCCTTGAGGTGAGAGGGGCAAGATTTAAAGGAGATGTGCAGGGCAACTTTATTTAAACAGAGCATAGTGAGCACATGGAATTTTTGAATAGGCACATGGATATGCACGAAATGGAGGTTGGATTACGTGCAGGCAGATAATAATTGGTCTTAACATCAAGTTCGGCACAAATATTGTGGGTTAAAGGACCTGTTCCTGTGCTGTACTGTTCTATGTTCTATAACTTTATAAAATAGAAAATACTGCAAACTATTCTACTCTCATAGAAACTTTGTATTCTGTACCATATTCAAATTTAATTCTTAACTGTAACCATTGGCATCAATACAGGTAGTCAATTCCATGTTCAGTCATCTTGCAAGCAACGTTTTACTTCCAAATGATACTTATTCCTTAATTCCTTGATAGATGAATGAGATAAAACTGGCCGTGGTGACAATTCAGGATGTTCTGTCTATAGCTTCTTGCATGTTGCCTTCTATTCTTTTGAGCCCTCTTTACACATCATCTTCCAAAATCACACCCATGACAATTTCCTACAACTTTCCTTTAACTGTATCAGCAGTAAATTTGCAGACCATTAAATTTTATGAGGAAAAATATATTGAAGAATTGATCACTGCTACTTGCAATCAAATGGATAAATTAACTCAATATTACTTCGGAGTCACATGAGTGACTACGTGAAGAAGCCCAGCCAGAGCGCATGTTTGTCATTACGTCAGACGCATTGGCAAGCACTGGTGGGGCAACGCTCCTGACGGGGGTAAGTTTCAACCTAGAAGGTAAGTGTATTTTACTTACCAGCGTTCTTTGTTCGAGCAGGAACAGAGGTTTCCTGCCGAATTTATTGGAGGTCCGATGCCTAAGCTGGCTATGGGGGGGGGGGGGGGGGGGGGGGCGGAGGGGAACCCCAGTCCGACCGCAGAGGCGGATAGCTGGCAAAAAGATCGGGTTTTCTGATAACAGCCGCTGACAAAGCAGTCAGTGGCTTCCAGCCTGCGGAGTTGCCGTTTAAATAATGCTAGAGTCACTGACAGTATTTTAACCAAACCCTCCCAGACATACATATTCAGAAATCGGGGATGTGAGCATAGTTCTCACACTGCTTTGTCAATGTGTTCCAATTACATCTCTGCCTTTCAGGAAGTTAACACTCAAAGTGATCATGTTCATGGTGCAGCATTATGGGTCCAAATATTGCAAAAGGTATGACTGGAATGCATTCTTCTGTAGATGATATTATGTTTTATGCATACGATCTAATCAAACAGAGCAGGCCAGGGATGGCTGGAACCAAAATAAACTTAAAATACACCCATTGATCTAAGACTATATGTAATTACGCATCTGAGCTAATAATATCAAGGTCATCAAAAGTCTCAGAGGCTCTGAAACAGCTTTGGTCATCAGCCACATAAAAACCTCATACAAAGGTGTCAGTACAAGCTATTGTTAGATGACCGAAACAGGTTTGCATTTTGCTGGAGTAGACACTGATGTGTTTAAATCACTCCACCAGGGCGGCATCAATGTACGCAGCAAAGGCGCAGGACATGCCATTGGACCAAATCCTCACCGCAGGATAGTCCAGTTAATAATCTGACAAACCTGTCCTCGCAATGCAAAGATTGGGCAAGCTGTTTTGGGTTCTGTTTGAGTTCTCCTTTGTAATTTCCCCTGCGAAAGAGGAGTTATTACTGCTGTGTAAAATTTTATTGTTTAAGACAATTATTGTATAAATTAAACAATGTTTGATACATTATTTAGTTATCCTGTGTCAACCAAGGCAGTGTGTCGTATGGAACTGTATCTGTGGCATGAAATCACAGAGCTTTGAAATCTTCACGTAGTCACTCACGTGACTCTGAAGTAGAATAGTAAGATTAAACGAGAACTTACCAGTTTGAAGTTTGATCCTTATTTTATGAGGAGTTACGATGAGGGATTACGTGCCCTCCGCTCCCACCCTCATAATCTAAAGGATCATCTGGTAGTTCTAGTCTTCTAAAAACCTTACTATGTTACTTCGGCTATTGGGTTTCTGTGTTTTCACGCTGCTGCTTTGAAGGATGACAAGCATGCGCTCTGGCGGGGCTTCTTCACGTAATCCCTCATCGTAACTCCACATAAAATAAGGATCAAACTTCAAACTGGTAAGTTCTCATTTAATCTTACTATTATAATTCTTCTTAAGTATGCCCCGTTATTATTTGGAATGTTTTGATTTCAATAGCTTTGTGCCAGGTTACAGTGCAAAATTGCTAAATCTTATGGTAATGAAGACAGAAATATTTACTCATGTGCAAGGGGTTGCATTTCAACATGAAGAGCATAGAACATAGAACAGTTGAGAACAGGAAAAGGCCATTTGGCCTACAATATTTATACTGCACATGATGCCAGGTTATATGCATGATTTCTGCCTGCATGCAATCCATATCCCTCCACATCTATCTATCTATCTATCTATCTATCTATCTATCTATCTATCTATCTATCTATCTATCTATCTATCTATCTATCTATCTATCTATCTATCTATCTATCTATCTATCTATCTATCTATCTATCTATCTATCTATCTCTAAAAGTCTCTTCATGACCCTGTCTACGTTGTAAATAAAGTTTAGAAAAAACACTACCCTATATTGCAATGAGTTTTTCGCCCTCTTACTCACAGTCCTCCTCTCCTCCAACCGCCCAAAGGTCTTTTCCAATCGGTGAAATAATAAAAAAATTATGAATGTTTAAAAAATATTAGATCAGCAGATTGGTCTTGTCGCCTGTCAGTCACCATGATGAAGATAACGCCAGGAGAACAAAGCCCCAGAGGCCGGATGTGATTCAGTCACGTCGGAAGATCGTGAGTGAGAGTTGAGTCCAGAACTGTGAGTCTATGCCGTGAGTGAACTGAACTGTGATTCTGCACTGTGCTGCTTGATTTGAATTGAAGGGTTGGTCAGCACAGTGCTGCTTGAACTGAATTGAAGGGCTGGTCTGCACTGTGCTGTTTGAACTGAATTGAAGAGTTGTTCTGCACTGTGCTGCTTGAACTGAATCGAAGGGTTGGTCTGTACTGTGCTGCTGGAATTGAATTGAAGGGTTGGTTTGCATTGTGCTGCTTGAACTGAATTGAAGGGTTGGTCTGCACTGTGCTGCTGGAACTGAATGTCACGCTCATTCTGGAAGTCCAGCTCACTGCGGAAGCCCTGCTCAGGGGAGAGGCCGCGCTCAACCGCGTGAGTAGATTCAAGAGAGTTTTACTGTCATATATATGTTGTGTGTGAGTGTGTGAGAGTGTGTTGGAGGCTGTGTGTGTGTATGAGATGGAAGGTGTGTATGTGTGTGTGTATGAAATGGAAAGTGTGTATGTGTGTGTGTATGAGATGGAAGGTGTATATGTGTGTGTGTATGAGATGGAAGGTGTATATGTGTGTGTGTTAGATGGAAGGTGTGTGTCTGTTAGATGGTGTGTGTGTGTGTGTGTGTGTGTGTGTGTGTGTGTGTGTGTGTGTGTGTGTGTGTGTGTCTGAGATGGAGTGTGTGTATGTGTGTGTGTGTGTGTGTGATGGAGGGTGTGTGTGTGTGATGGAGGGTGTGTGTGTGTGAAATGGAGGGTGTGTGTGTGAGCCCACCAACTGTGAGTGAGCCAACTGCCAGTCCACCAGCCATAAGTGAGTCAACTGCAAGCCCACCAGCCGTGAGTGAGTCAACTACCAGCCCACCAGCCGTGAGTGATTCAACTGCCAGCCCACCTGCTGTGAGTGAGTCAACTGCCAGCCCACGAGCCGTGAGTGAGTCAACTGCCAGCCCACCATCCGTGATGGTGTCAGCTGCCAGTCCACCAGCCATGAGCAAGTTGGCCGCCAGCCCACCAGCCATGAGCGACTCGGCTGTCAGCCCACCAGTCGTGAGTGACTGAGCTGTCAGCCCACCCGCCCTGAGTGACTGAGCTGCCAGCCCACCAGCCATGAGTGACTGAGCAGTCAGCCCACCAGGCCGGAGCTACCAGCCCAACAAGCTTGTGCTGCCAGCCCACCAGGCCTGTGCGACTGAGCTGCCAGCCCATAGTGACTGAACTGCCAGCCCACCAGGCCTGACTGACTGAGCTGCCAGCCCACCAGGCCTGCGTGACTGAGCTGCCAGCCCACCAGGCCTGAGTGACTGTGTTGCCAGCCCACCAGGACTGAGTGACTGAGCTGCCAGCCTACCACGCTTGACTAACTGAGCTGCCAGCCCACCAGGCCTGAGTGACTGAGCTGCCAGCCAATGAATACATTTGGCCCACAATGTCCATTCTAGCCCTCTGGAAACCAGTTCCTTCGGCCCCCAACACCAATACTAGTGCTACAGAAAGCCCCGCACCCCACCCACTGGCCACCAATAATGGAATTGGTGGTGAGGTGGAATATTGCGTTGGGGGACTAGCCCTCCCAACGGGTCCCACAGTCTAGTGAACATTTAAAAGCCTCTTAAATGCCACTATCCTATCTGCCTTCACCATCACACATGACCATTTCGATTCAGGCATTTGACTCTCTGTGTAAAAGACTTACCATGCACATCTTTACATTTTGATACAAAAGTAAATTTAGGTTCAAGGTTGTTTAGTTTAGAGATTCAGCGCGGAAGCAGGCCCTTTGGCCCACCGAGTCCGCACCGACCAGTAATCCACGCATATTAACACTATCCACGTTAACACTATCCTACACACACGAGAGACAATTTACATTCATACAAATCCAACAAACTTTAACGTATTTGGAGTGTGGGAGAAAACCCATGCGGTCTCGGGGAGAACGTACATACTCCATACAAGACAGCATCCATAGTCAGGATCAAACCCGGGTCTCTGGTGCTGTACGCGCTGTAAGGCAGCAACTCTAGTGCTGCACCACCGTGCCGCCCTAATCTTAATCAAGATGCCTTGATTAGAAATTACAAGCACCATAATACGAATAATATGGCTGTCAGAACAAATACACTGTAAAATGAAAATATTGTTTGCTCAGTTATTATTCATATCGATTAACCATCACCAGACCCAACTAGAGGAGACAGTCTGAGGAAGGGTCTCGACCCAAAACATCACATATTCCTTTTCTCCAGAGATGCTGTCTAACCCACAGTTACCCCAGCATTTTGTATCTATCCAGAGGAGACAAACAATTGAAGTACTTGATTCTGTTGAAAATGGCATGGAACAGTAAACCAAAGACATTGTCTTGAAGTTCTGTGGAGAAGAAATTGTTCATGATTCTCTCGCTTTCTGCATTTTGTGGCCTTGAGCTGGGACATTTATCATTAATGTTACACAATAAAAGATATAAACAATGGACACAACAGCACCTCAGGCAACACCTCTTCATCCAGACAATTGAGTGGCATGCTCATCTCCAGGGAATATTAATGTTTTAAATTAACGTTGTTATTTTGTCATTGGGGTAGGCAGATTACCTCAGCTAGAGTAAGATTATATTTGAACTGGTCTATTTCACAGTAATCTTTGGAACAGGTTTTGAAGCAATTTTTATCTATGAGTTTGTCATCTTCTCTTGCATTGTCTGTAGCCTGACATACTGCCTGATAGATCAGCAGATTATTTCGATTAGCACCAGATTACATCCTAAAACTTGCAAAGGCAAGATATTTTATTCGTAATAGCTGCTGGCTACTTCATCTCAAGGCCGTTCAAATTTATCTCCTTTTTAGAATGGATACAGAAATGACACAGCTAGGTGGCTAAATAAGAAATAATCTATAACAAGGAAATCTTGGTTATATTACATTGTTAAGGTATTTTAAAGTGCAATGAACGATAAACTGCCTGATTTGCAGTGCTGGGACTAAGATACATTTTTCTTTGTCTTTATTTTCCTCCATGCCATTTTTTTTCTCTCAAAGTAAAGAAATGGGAACACAGATAATTTAACAAAGAAAAGCTGCATTGGGAAATGTATATTTCTTCCTAATCTTTATTACTGATTTTGAGAGCATTAATATGTATGTCTGCCATCCTCTCCTGAGGAATTTACTGCTTGATCTATAGTTGGTCAATTGATCCCTTATTAGTTTAATTATCGACATACTAAAACCAGTAAAAGTATGATAAAATAAATAATAAGCTTTATCCTACTCATATTCACAGGTTTCACATTCAGAGAATAAAATCATTGGCTTCAACACTGATTGCGCATTAGGTATTTGCATAACATTTATTATAATGAGTGCATGACTAATAGATTCAGAAATTTCATTTGATTTATTAAGTATAGTTACTAACAGAGTTGGAAAAGAGTCAAGTGAGCCCCACTTGATTTAAAATAAACAAAGGAAATTATCAAAACCAATACTTTCCAAATTGAGGTTTATTTCATCCACCTATATTCTGTTGTCCCACCCATTACAACCTAGTGGGGGCACAAGAAACTACAGATGCTGGAATCATCAGGTCATAAGTGATAGGTGCAGAATTAGGCCATTTGGCCCATCAAGTCTACTCCACCATGGCTGATCTCCCTCCTGAATCCATTCTCCTGCCTTCTCCCCATAACACCCAACGCCAGGAATCTTGAGCAAAACAACAATTGTTGGAGGGACTCAGGAATGGAATGGAAAGGAATGTACAGATGGTGATTAGGGTCAGGACCTTTCTTCAGATTGAAGAATTATCCCAATACAAAACGGATTGTGTCCTTTTCCTCCATAGATGCTGCCTGACCTGCTGAATTCTGACAGCATATGTGTTTTGCTCTGCATCTTAGTAGTAGATTCTGTTTATACAACTGAAAGACTGGAAATCAATGACAAAATGCCATTCCATAAATGCCTCCACACTGGACTGAATGTTGATCTCTTAGGGGGAATGATGGTTGTCAGCTTTTTGCACATGAATGTGTCTCAAAATTGACAGGCATGAGTAGTAGCTCTTCGAGTAGTTTTTCCACGATTTGTAGTAGCTCCAGTCAATAACAAAAAATCTGTAGCCTCCTTCTGCTTTGGTATTTTTACAATTCAATTATGTTTTATTATTAATGTTTAATGTTTTATGTGTCATTCCTAACTGTCACTGTATGTCATGTTGTCACTTGCGAGCAGAGCACAAAGGCAAATTCCTTGTATGTGAATACTTGGCCAATAAACTTATTCATTCATTCATTCAAAATGCAGAAAATTCAAGATGAGCTGAGTTCAAATGCCAGTGCAGATGACCTCCCAGTCCACCATGAGACTCACCATAGAGCTCCTGGGGAGCACAACATCTGCTGTGGAGAGGGTCCTGATGCACTTCTTGTCAGGACTGACTAGCATGACCCTGTACTTTTGATTGAGATAACCACTTTTTGCATGCAAGTAAATAAATGTTCTCAACAATATTATTTTACCATATTTTAATTACTTTCATTAGTAATTAGTATTTTAAGATGTTTTAAATTAAACATTTTTAAAACATTTTTATTTGACACCATTTAAATCTACTTGAATAGCTTTTGATGATCTCAGATCTGGGAGCAAGGTATTTCTGTTGAAGGAGGCTCAGAGAAGACAGCTTGAGGCCTGGGACATGAGTTCTCCCAAAGGATGACTTCACTCGACACTTTGCAGCAGGAAAATGGAAATATGAAGGAAGGAACTGCAGATGTTAGTTTAAACCGAAGATAGATACAAAAAGCTGGAGTAACTCAGTGCGTCCAACAGCATTTATTGAGAAAAGGGAATCAGTGATGTTTCGGGTTGAGACCCTTCTTAAACGTCACCTATTACTTTTCTCCAGTTATGCTGACTGGCCCTCTGAGTTAACCCAGATTTTTGTGTCCATGAGGAAAAGGGATGTTCTGGTGAACAGTGGGCAGTGGGCCAGGTGCAGACACAATTACTAAGCTAGTTAGTAATACTGATAACCAATATTGATTTATGTACAATGTTCAATTTACATAAAGCATTTTTAACATGTGTAAATCATAGACAACCCAGACATTTAAACACTGCCTAATGTGCAGTGAATGTCTGAGTATATAGCCTCATGAATACAAAGGGAGATGACTGCATTGGCATTATATGTGTTGTGATACAGCCAAGACATCTGTGCAAAATGCTTTTTGACATCCATTACATAAATTACTTGAACAGATTTACATGAGGAATAATAGTGACATTTGCAGATGAAAACAAAGGGAAAGGGAAATAACATGATTAAGAACATAAGAGATTTCAGGAAAGTAAAACTAAGAGAGTGAAAATGAGCTCCTGAATGGCAGATGCTTTTTACAATCGAATAGTAACTTTTGCTGAAAAATACAATGGAATACATTTTATTCTAAATAAACATACTGTATCTGACAACTTATTATACAACAATGTGAAAGCAACAGGATTGTTGTAGTGGGTTACTTTAATTTCCCCAGTTGTTTAGAAACATAGAAACATAGAAAAATAGGTGCAGGAGTAGGCCATTTGGCCCTTCGAGCCTGCACCGCCATTCAATATGATCATGGCTGATCATCCAACTATCCCGTACCTGCCTTCTCTCCATACCCCCTGATCCCTTTAGCCACAAGAGCCACATCCAACTCCCTCATGAATATAGCCAATGAACTGGCCTCAATGACCAGAGACTCTCTGTGTAAAGAATGTTTTCCTCATCTCGGTCCTAAAGGAATTCCCCCTTATCCTTAGACTGACCCCTTGTTCTGGACTCCCCCAACATTGGGAACAATCTTCCTGCATCTAGCTTGTCCAACCCCTTAAGAATTTTGTAAGTTTCTATAAGATCCCCCCTCAATCTTCTAAATTCCAGCGAGTTCAAGCTGAGTCTATCCAGTCTTTCTTCATATGAAAGTCTCGTCATCCCAGGAAACAGTCTGGTGAACCTTCTCTGAACCCCCTCTATGGCAAGAATGTCTTTCCTCAGATTTGGAGACCAAAACTGTACGCAATACTCCAGGTGTGGTCTCACCAAAACCCTGTACAACTGCAGTAGAAGCTCCCTGCTCCTATACTCAAATCCTTTCACTATGAATGCTAACATACCATTTGCTTTCTTCACTGCCTGCTGCACCTGCATGCCTACTTTCAATGACTGGTGTACCATGACACCCAGGTCTCGTTGCATCTCCCCTTTTCCTAATCTGTCACCATTCAGATAATAGTCTACCCTCATGTTTAAGACTTCTTTGGGGCAGGAGCCTCAGACAGGCTGAATTTGTTAGGTGTTGTCAAGAGGGTTTCTTAAAACAGTATGTACATAATCCAAATTGAGGACGGACTACACCTGACCTTGTATTGGGAAACAGTCTGGCCAAGTGGCGGGTGTTGCAATGAGAGATGATTTTGGGAACACTGATCACATCTCTCTAAGTTTTAAGGTAGTTATGAATAAGGAAAAATCTGGACCTTGGGGGAAGGTCATAAATTGGGGGAGGGCAAATGACAACATTATTAGCCAAGAGTTAGGGAGAGTAAATTGGGAGCAGCTGTTATTTGTTGACATCTGACATGTGGCAGCTGTTTAAAGATCAGCTGACCAGAGTTTAGGGTCAACAGGAGGAGGGACATGTTGGTTGACTAGAGGGGTTGTACATTTGGTCAAAAGAGAAAAGCATGCATTTACAAGGTTTAGGAAAGTGAAATCAGACAGAGTATTTGAGGAATATAAAGAAAGCAGGAAGGAATCAAGCAGGGATTAAGAAGATCAAAAGGACTGATCATTTTTATGGCAGTGTTGTTTGCAAGTAGGATTAAAGCAAATTTATAGTTAATGGCAGCATCCTTCGCAGCAGTAATGTGCAGAGTGATCTTGGGTTCCAAGTCCATAGATCCATGAAAGTAACAAAACAAGAGAGAGAGTGGTAAAGAAGATGTATGGTATACTTGCCTTCATCAGTCATAGCTTTAAGGTGAGGGGGGGAGGGCAGGGAAGGTTTGAAGGAGATCATGGAGGACATTTTTTCATACAAAGAACGGTGCCCGGGTGGTAGTAGAAGCATAAATGGCAGTAGTGTTCATGAAATATTTAGTTGGGCATGTGAATATTGAAGGAGTGGAGTAATATGAATCATCTGCAGGCAGATTGCATTGGTTGTGTTTAGCATTGTGTTTGCCACATACATCGTGAGCTGAAGGGCCTGTGCAGTATTTCCTATGGGGTTTTTTTTTCTTTTCTGGCAAATCTCAGAGTAGCTAAATTTTAATGCAGGCTTTTAAACTGTGAATAATGGTGGAAAATGATATACATCACCAGCAGGTAAATGTGGCTTTCAGAGCTGGGATTAATGACTGGAGTTTCCCTTGCAGCTTCTTCATTCGTCTTCATGTCCCCTGCCAGCGCATTGGTACAAGTATGGGAGAGATGTTGTTTACAAGTTCACAAGTTAGAGGAGTAGAATGAGGCCATTCGGCCCATCGAGTCTCCTCTGCCATTCAATCATGGCAGATCTCTGCCTCCTAATCCCATTTTCCTGGCTTCTCCCCACAACCGTCTATTGTTTTTGTCTACCGCTGCCTTAAAAATATCCACTGAAGGCCTCCACAGCCCTCTGTGGCAATGAGTTCCACAGATTAACTCCCCTCTGAATAAAGAAGTTCCTTCTTGCCTCCTTTCTAATAGAGTGTCCTTTACTTCTGAGGCGATGACCTCTGGTCCTATACTCTCCCACCAGTGGAAACGTCAACTCTATCAATGCCTTTCATTATTCTGTAAGTTTCAATGAGGTCCCCGCTCAAACTTCTAAACTCCAGCGAGTACAGGCTCAGTGCTGTAAAACGCTCATCATATGCTAACCCACTCATTCCTGGGATCATTCTTGTAAACTTCCTCTGGACCCTCTCCAGAGCCAGCACATCCTTCCTCGGATACGGGGCCCAAATTTGCTCATTTAAATCAAATGGCCAGCTCTATGAAGGGTCCTGGTTATTTCAACATTCTTCCATTTAAGAATGACGGAGGCCACTATGCTCTTCGGGACCTGCAATGCTGCAGAAATTGTTTTATAACCTTCCCCAGATCTGTGTCTCTACACAATCCTATCTCGGAGGTCTAACGACAATTCCTTCATCTTCATGGCTTGGTTTTTGCTCTGACGTTCACTGTCAATTGCGGGACCTTGTATAGACAGGTGTGTGCCTTTTCAAATCATGTACAATCAATTTAATTTACCACTGGTGGATTCCAATCAAGTTGTAAAAACATCTCAAGGATAATCAATGGCAAAAGAATGCACCTAAGCTCAATTTTGGGTGTTATACAAAGGGTCTGAATACTTATGTAAATGTGATATTTCAGTTATTTATTTTTAATTACTTTGCAAAACTTTCTAAACACCTGTTTTCACTTTTTTATTTTGAGGTATTGTGTGTAGATTGATGATAGAAACAAAGAATTTAATCAATTTTAGAATAAGGCTGTAACGTAACAAAATGTGGAAAAGGTGAAAGGGCCTGAATACTTTCTGAATACACTATACTTGTGCCTCTACTTCCTTGGAAATTTAGAGATTTGACATGCTATTTAAAAACAAATTTCTACAGATGCACTGTAGAAAGTGTACTGGCTCGTTACATTGTGGCCTGGTACAGGATTCCAATGAACAGGAACACAAGGGGATGCAGAGATTGGTGGACTCAGCCCAGTCCAATACGGACAGGTACAGCATCTTCAATATTGACAGCATCTGTAGATGAGGCACTGCCTTGAAACAATAACATCTATCATCAAGGATCTCCACCATGTAGGCCGTCCTCTTCTCACTGCTACCATTAGGGTGGAGACGCAGATGTCTGAAGTGCTACGCCACCATATTCAGAAACAGCCACTTCCCTACAACCATCAAGTTCTTGAACTGGCCTGAATCCTCCTCAGCGATGGAACACTACCGACTACGTCTTGCACTACCGTGTACTTGTTTTATAATTGTGTTTTATGCACTAATGTTTTGCTTTTTGCAGTCTTTTTTCTTTTGCACAATTATACATAATTTATGTAAAATTTATGTTTTCATGTGTTGCCTGTGGTGATGCTGTAAGCAAAAGTTATTATACCTCTCTGTGCTTGTGCACATGACAGTCGACTTGATCTGACATATAATTACAAACTTGATTCGACAGACTTGCAAAGTACTTCAGAACATTTAAGATATCTCTTACAAACTTTCAGCACAAAAGATAACATACTTTAAAAACATCAATTGAATGTCCATCCATTTATTTCACAAGATAAAATGGATATCCTCTTTAGACTTTAGACTTTGGGGATATAGCATGGAAACAGACCTTCGGCCCACTGAATCCTTGTTGATCACTGATCACGCCTACAGTAGCACTTTCCTACGCATTATGGACTATTTACAACTTACAGAAGTCAATTATGCTGCAAACCTATACCTCTTTGGAGTGTGGGAGGAAAAGCGGAGCACCCGGATAAAACCTACACGGTCACAGGAAGAGCACACAAACTCCATACAGACAGCATCTATAGTCCGGCACTGTAAGGCAGCAACTCTACCACTGTGCTACCTGGTACTCCACAGAAATTGTCAATAAACATTCTTTTTGATATATAGACAAGATCAAATTAACTAATTTTGAAAAAATCTATGCTTAAAAATAGATTGATATAAACATGAAACATTGAAACCTTAAGAGAAGCAAGAATTTTAAATATCCTATGAATCATTTTCAATCAAGCAATATTATCACATGCTTTATTTTAACTAAAATTAATGCAATGTGCATGTCAACATCTGAGTGATACAAAAAAGTCATAAAAGTACTGAAAACAAAGAAGGTTATTTAATCCTTTGAGTCTGTTCTACCATTCAATTACATTATGACTGATTAGTCGAGGCACTATAAAATCACTATGCCATAAGATGTATTCAAGATCAAAAGAGCAAAGGCATTATGAACATAGACTAATAGATGGTTATCTAGGTATAATTGGCAGAATGAAAATATTATCAGTATATATTAAAAAAAAGTTGAAGTGATTTTAAAAAAGCTACAAAAACATTTGAAATGAGCCTTTTGAGTAGAGTACAACATTTGTTGTATTGTTAACAGTGAGGTTTTGACATTTACCATTATTCTAAGTAATGTCATACATTTATTACAAGGAATAAATGGAAGAGGACAAAGCTGAGCGACTCGACTGATCAACTTAATGTGGAGAAAGTTAACAGGTGAGAATCTGTGGCAATAAACCAATCATTTAGCTTTAGTTCAGTTTAGCAATACAGCTTCGTAACATGACTTTCGGCCCAGTGAGTCTAGGCCAACCAGAAATCCCCATATATATAGCACTATCGACAATTTACAATTTTACCATGCCAATTAACCTACAAACCTGTCTTATGGATTATGGGAAGAAACCAGAGCTCACGGTGAAAACCCACACAGGTCAAGGGGAGAACATAAAAACTCCATACAGACAGCACCAGGATTGAACCTTGGTCTCTGTAAGGTAGCAACTCTACCGCTGCGTCACCTTGCTCCAACATTCACTGGTCATCACTGACTAAGGAGAAATATTGGATTTGTAATTATGCTCCTAGAGCTAACCTCCCTTTGTCTAGTTCAGTAAAACACTGAGTTAAGCACTGGACTACTAAACTGTATTTTATGAAACAATAACAAACTCCCTATACAATACCTTACTGCCGCGGGTACGATCCAAGCCCTTCAGCCTCGTGCGAGCAGATATCTCTAAAAGGTTACGCAGTCCTAAGCGCCCTTCCAGAAGATCAACAACAATCCCAGTGGGGGTCACCTCTTATAGGTCATCGGACACTGTGGGGCAGAACTACATGGGGGTGGCAGCCCCTACAAAACAATCACAGATATCGATTACCTTAAAGTGTTATTGACTGTTCCCCAACCCAATTAAAAAGTGCCCCATTACAATGTTTCTACGGAAGCTTCTGGAAAGAAGTCAGCTAACTAAGTAATGCAACATTTTCCCAGGAAAATATAAACAATTGAACCAAGGCTTCACACTTCAGCCAATCATCAAACAGCACCACAACATTATTAACTGTATTTACAACCCTTCTGCAGTGGGCCAATTCTGATAATGCATCTGAAACACCTCTGAGCTTCTGTGCAAAGTCCTCATACATTTTAACAATTGAGAGGACATCTGGACCTCACTTTATCTGACATATCAATCTACGACCTAGACCTTCTGACACTGGCTCATAGCTTTGTACAGAAAAAGACCAAACAGGCCCTGCAGATGCAAAGATCCTCCATTTTATAATAACTCTAATTTAGTCAATATTAACAGATTTACCCTCAATAATTCTATTGGTGAGAAAATATTCAGAGAAGCTATTTCTAATAATTAATGTGAGAGGGTATTAGCAAGAGGGAATTGTCTGGCATAAGTGCCATTATATGGGGACGCCAAACAAAGCCTGCCTAAAAATTAAGTGTAAATTTGACAGACACAGGAACTGCAGATGCTGGAACCTTGTATAGAACACAAGGTGCTGGATTAATGCAGCAGGTCAGGCAGCATCTTTAGTGGATAAGGATAGACGATGTTTCAATTTAGGACTTCTTCAGCCCAGTCTCGACTGAAGAACGGTCAACATTTTGCCTATCCATATACTCCAAAGATGCTGCCTGAGCTGCTGAGATACCCCAACACTTTGTGTTCTATAAAAAATTTGGACAGCTGATGAAGCAATGCTTCTGCCCAAGACAACGTGCCCTGTCCTATCAAACCTATCAAAAATGATAACAAAATAGAAACACAAAGCACGCGGCGGCACGGTGTTGCAGTGGTAGAGTTTCTGCCAAACAGTGCCAGAAACCTGGGTTCGATCCTGACTACAGGTGCTGTCTGTATGGTGTTTGTAAGCTCGCCCCCTGACCTGCGTGGCTTTTTTCTGGGTGCTCCGGTTTCCTCCCACATTTCAAAGACATAGAGGTTTGTAGGTTAATTGGCTTCTGTAAAATTGTAAATTGTCCCTAGTGTGAGTAGGATAGTGCCAGTGGATGGGATCACCGCTGGTCAGCATGGGCTCAGTGGGCCAAGGGGCCTGTTTCCAAGCTGTATCTCTAAATTAAACTAAGCTAAAAGTAAGTCAGGCAGCATCTCTAGAAAGAGAACACCCATCCACTCTCTACAGACTCGGGGCAGAGGCCAATGAACCTACAAACTGACATGTCTTTGGGATGTAAGAGGAAACAGTTCCTGAAGGAAACCATCATAGTCACAGGGAGATTGTGTAACCTCCACACGGACAGCACCTGAGGTCAGGATCAAACCTAAGATTCTGGTGCTGTGAGGCAGCAGCTCCACAAATAATAGAAGTAATTAATGAGGACGGGATGTTCCATGCGTCTGCATGGATTTCAAAAGTTGCTTGTCTAATTTTTAAATGGTAAAGTATTAGGAAAATTGAAGTATGTAAAATTGAAAGGATGTTGGTAGCATTGAACTAAATTAGCTAAGGGATTGAAAGCAGAGAGCAATGGCATACAAAACAGCTTTTTTTTTCCACATTAGAGGGAAGTATACAGTGGTGTTATCCTGGGGTAAACAAAGTAACCTTCATTATTGGTCTCAGCTTGGGTATGAAAGGCAAAACTTAAACATTTGTTACAAAGCTCAAAAGTATAGTAACCAATGAAGATTGATTCAGCAGTTTCATCAAAGTGATAGCACAGCAAAATAAAACGATTAGCTGTCTTCTATGTTGCAGTGTTCTGATTCGTTAATTTTAGGATATTTTTTAATTTTGTTAAAATGTTCTGATTCATTAATTTTAGAATATAAACAGTCCATTTTACATTGCTATAATACAACATATTCTACCAATCATGCTATTATACCTCCTTGCAGGATGGTTTTGTTCAGTTGGTCTGTCAGAAAGTAGTGGATTTTTTTACCCATTATAGCAATTCACGCCTTGACTGCATATTCCAAGACTGATTGAGGGTCTCATTGTCGGGTAAGATGTCTTTCAGTAAGATAGTAAATTGACTAGGAAGGAACTGCAGATGCTGGTTCAAACCGAAAATAGATACAAAAAGCTGGAGTAACTCAGCGGGACAGGCAGCATCTCTGGAGAGAGGGAATGCGTGATGTTTCATGTCGAGACCCTTCTTCAGACTGGTTAGGGATAAGGGATACAAGATATAGGCGATGATGTAGAGAGATAAAGAACAATGAATAAAAGATGTGCAAAAAAGTAATGATGATAAAGGAAGCAGGCCATTGTTAGCTGTTTGGGTGAAAACGAGGTGTAGAGTTGGAGAGCAGGAGGATCACAGAGGGGGAGCAGCCAGAGAGAGTGTTGCAGAACTCTCATTGGCACAGAGGGGGAGCAGCCAGAGAGAGTGTTGCAGAACTCTCATTGGAGAGAGGATTGAGTAAATTACTTGTATGTATACATACTTGCCAATAAATGTTATTCAATTTAGTTCAATTCAGATCCTGTCTGGCAATATTAAATAGATGTAAAATAATTCAAATGATATTTGAAGATAACCAGGAATTCATGAGAAAATGTTCTTGTTCAAGCCATGTTATCGAAAGAGACTCATCGTTCAATCTTTGTGCTTTGCTCATCCATAAATTCTGTTTGTGAGACATTGTTGCATGCCAATTGACTGCCACCCTTACTTACACAGGAGCAGTAACTTCTCGGTTGTAATTTGTTGTGAACTGTTTTCAATGCATTCAATATGTGATGAAGCCAAATAAATAGATTTAATCTTCGATTTAATCTTTGTACCCTCTTCCCGTGGGAAGATTCAGTAACATTTTTATATCCCAAAGGAAATAAATCATATATATTAAGGATCGTGTGAAACAATTTGTATTCCATAATTAGTGTCATGAAAACTCACAAAAGTCAAAGCACTTAATGAGATATAAATCATCGCATGCCTGATTAAGTAGTTAAAATAATTCTACATAAATATTTCATGTTAAGTTAGTTTCATTATATTTTGTTTATGTATGAATATGGTATAACCTTTGAATACGGTGTATATATCATTTCAAACCTTTTTCAGTGAAGATATCACGTGATTTCTTCGATAATACAAAATAAGTAAAAAGAGATAAGGTTACTCAGCCCATTAGAGCTTATCTCTTTGGTTCCCTCATACATCTTAGCATCTAATTCCATTTTGAACATGGCCGGATGTGATCGGCCCGATAAATGGATATGGGGGATTACGATTCACATTAACCCTCACCTTTTGATTGCAAGTCAGGCTGCAAGCCAAGTTTATCATGACGACTTATTTCAAGAGTTTTGGCATCAACAGGCATTAACTCTCCTGTTTATTTGATGGGCAAATCAGCCGGGAGGCAGTGTTACAAGTGACCAATTCCAATGAATGTGGGGTTTGAGGTTGGTCTCCACCTTTTCGAGACGAGGTGTAATGTGTAGTTGTTGCTGGCAATTATATAGGAAGTGCATGATGTAGAAAGCATGCCACAATATTGGAGACATTGTGCTCCAAGCATTTTGGATTCAACACTGTAACAGTGACTCCAACTCTCTCGCTTTCGGCGGGAGATCGCCCGCTGAAAGGCCATTTTCGCAAAATCTCCCGCTCTCCCGCTTGAGATATAATTTCTCCCGCCCGGGGTGATGCCTTTTATCCACAGGAATCTAGGAAATATTCCGAACATACTCGGTACATGGTGCTGCTACTCATTCTGTTCAATCAATGCAGCCACATCACACATATATGACACTCACTGACATGCCTCTTGCACTACTGGAAGGCAAAAGTAGCACATAATAGCATGCAGTAGCAGTGAACTTGGCTCCACATAGAGAAATGCAATCTAGTACCTGGATAATCTTTGCAAAATCCATGGCCAGCACTCAAACTGAAACTGCAAAAGGGGAGTGTTTCCTCATCAACCCTCCATACAACTCTGTTTCTCTCTCTACCTTATCTTGTGACTCCAATTACTAATGCCCCTGTTGCATGGGTCCATCGTGAACACACCCAGCATGTCCTTCTTCTCCTTCCTTCCGTTCTGCAACTATTTTCTAAACAGAAAATGGTAAGGGCTCGAGCCACATGATAGTGAAATTGTCATCATCAACAGAATGGAAGAGAAAATGTTCCACCTTTGTCACCTCCATTCAATGTCAAATTCATTCATCAGATGCCATGCCAGTGTAAAGGCCTATTCGGTAACTGAGCTCCAACAAAATGAGGAATCAGCCATTGGAAAACCTATATATAATTGATGTTCCTCAACGTGATATAATATCCAGGAATCAGGTGTGATGCACGTTAAATACATTCCCAAAATCCACATGTAAAGAACAACGCATTTTTCAGATTTAGGAACACTTCACTCCTACATCACAACACCCCTCCTCCAGACCCACCTCCATTCTCTCCCCTTTCCCAGATCCTTCCAGCCCCTTTGTTATTCTTTTTCATCCCCATCTCCTTCCTGGATCCATCTACCTATATTCTTCATTTATCAGATTCTGCCTCCTATCCCTATCAGGTACTGGTTCTAATTCCCATTCCCCCTTCAATTCTGCCCTAATGGTTCTCAATATCGTCTTCCTTATTTATCAGATTACAGGTGCAAGTAGCCTTTGTGTTCGTACTTATTACCCTCCTGGCTGTCTCCACCTACACCCCTCTCACCTATCCTACCTGGCCCCATCTAATCATTGTTCACGCCTCTTCAGCCCATCTATCCCTTATCTCACCGCTTCCCTTCTCCCCTTTATACTGGCAATCTTCTTTCTTCATTCTTAGTCATGGCAGAACAGAGAACACCAAACAGTACAACACTAGAACAGCCCACAATTACTGTCCCCAAAATGATGCCAAGATTATCCATTAGCTATCTGCACACAATCCATTCCATTCATATCCATATCCCTATCCAATAGTTTCTTAAATGCTACTGTCCTATTTGTCTCAAAGACAACCCCTGGAACACATTCCAGACAATAACCACCCTCTATGGTAAAAAAAAAGGCTCATACATCTCCTTTAAACTTTGTCCCTTTCTCCTTAATGCTGTGTTCACTCGTATTTGATTGTTCCGTCATGGGAAAAAGGTTATGACTGTCTACCCTAACTATGCCTCTCACTATGTTCTCACCATCATCTCACTATGAGGTGATGCAGAGTTTCAACCCGAGACATCTACAATTCCAAACCCACCCCCACAGATACTACTCACTGCAAAGAGTTCCACCAGCATATCATTTATTGCTCTACATTCTAGCAACTGCCGACTCTTGTGACTCCCAATATTCTTGTTTTTAAGTTTCCATTCGTAAGATAATTGGTCATCAGGTCATAAGGTCAAGTGATAGGAGTAGAATTAGGCCATTTGGCCTATCAAGACTACTCCGCCATTCAATCATGGCTGATCTATCTCTCCTCCTAACCCCACTCCCTGCCTTCTCTCCATAACCTCTGTCACCTGTACTAATCAAAAATCTATCTCTCTGCCTTAAACATATCCACAGACGGCCTTTACAGCCTTCTGTGGCAAAGAATTCCACAGATTCACCACCCTCTGGCTAAAGAAATGTCTCCTCATCTCCATTAAAAGAACGTTCTTTAATTCTGAGGCTATGACCTCTAGCCCTAGACTCTCCCATTAGCAGAAACATCTTCTCCCCATCCACTCTATCCAAGCCTTTCACTATTCTGTATGTTTCAATGAGGTCACCCCTCATTGTGCGAGTACAGGCACAATGCCGACAAATGTTAATCATAGGTTAACCTACTCATTCCTGGGATCATTCTTCTAAACCTCATCTGGACCCTCTCCAGAGCCTCCATATCCTGCCTCAGATTGTGGATAAATGTGAGGTTATCCACTTTGGTGGCAAGAACAAGAAGGCAGATTATTCCTTGAATGGTGTTAGATTAGGAAAAGGGGAGAACAATAAGTCACACCAGTCACTGAAATTAAGCACGCAGGTACAGCAGGCGGTGAAGAAAGCTAATGGCATGTTGGCCTTAATTGCAAGGGGGTTTGAGTTTAGGAGCAAGGATGTCCTACTGCAGTTGTACGGGGCCCTTGTGAGACAACACCTGGAGTATTGTGTGCAGTTTTGGTCTCCTAATTTGAGGAAGGACATTCTTGCTATTGAGGGAGTGCAGTTTATGTCCACCAGGTTAATTACCGGGATGGTGGGACTGACATATGATGAAAGAATGGGTCGACTGGGCATGTATTCGCTGAAATTTAGGATGAGAGGGGATCTTATCGATATACAGTGGCTTGCAAAAGTATTCTTACCCCTTGAACTTTTCCACATTTTGTCACGTTATAACCACAAACGTAAATGTATTTTATTGGGATTTTATGTGATAGACCAACACAAAGTGGTGCATAATTGTGAAGTGGAAGGAAAATGATACATGGTTTCCAAATTTTATTACAAATAGAAAACTGAAAAGTGTGGCGTGCAAAAGTATTCAGCCCCCCCGATGCAATACTTTGTAGAACCACCTTTCGCTGCAATTACAGCTGCAAGTCTTTTGGGGTATGTCTCTACCAGCTTTGCACATCTAGAGACTGAAATGTTTGCCCATTCTTCTTTGCAAAATAGCTCAAGCTCAGTCAGATTGGATGGAGAGCGTCTGTGAACAGCAATTTTCAAGTCTTGCCAGAGATTCTCAATTGGATTTAGGTCTGGACTTTGACTGGGCCATTCTAACATGAATATGCTTTGATCTAAACCATTCCAATGTAGCTCTGGCTGTATGTTTAGCGTTGTTGTCCTGCTAGAAGGTGAACCTCCGCCCCAGTCACAAGTCTTTTGCAGACTCTAACAGGTTTTCTCCCAAGATTGCCCTGTACTTGGCTCCATCCATTTTCCCATCAACTCTGACCAGCTTCCCTGTGCCTGCTGAAGAAAAGCATCCCCACAGCATGATGCTGCCACCGCCATGTTTCACAGTGGGGATGGTGTGTTCAGGGCGATGTGCAGTGTTAGTTTTCTGCCACACATAGCGTTTTGCATTTGGGCCAAAAACTTCAATTTTGGTCTCATTAGACCAGAGCACCTTCCTCCACATGTTTGCTGTCCCCCCCACATGACTTGTGGCAAACTGCAAACAGGACTTCCTATGGCTTTGTTTCAACAATGGCTCTCTTCTTGCCACTCTTCCATAAAGGCCAGATTTGTGGAGTGCACAACTAATAGTTGTACTGTGGACAGATTCTCCCACCTGAGCTGTGGATCTCTGCAGCTCCTCCAGTTACCATGGGCCTCTTGGCTGCTTCTCTGATCAATGCTCTCCTTGCCCGGCCTGTCAGTTTAGGTGGACGGCCATGTCTTGGTAGGTTTGCAGTTGTGCCATACTCTTTCCATTTTCGGATGATAGATTGAACAGTGCTCCGTGAGATGTTCATAGCTTGGGATATTTTTTTATAATCTAACCCTGCTTTAAACTTCTCCACAACTTTATCCCTGACCTGTCTGGTGTGTTCCTTGGGCTTCATGATGCTGTTTGTTCACTAATGTTCTCTAACAAACCTCTGAGGCCTTCACAGAACAGCTGTATTTATACTGAGATTAGATTACACACAAGTGGACTCTATTTACTAATTAGGTGACTTCTGAAGGCAATTGGTTGCACTGGATTTTATTTAGGGGTATCAGAGTAAAGGGGGCTGAATACTTTTGCACTCCACACTTTTCCGTTTTTTTTATTTATTAAAAAATGTGAAAACCATGTATTATTTTCCTTCCACTTCCCAATTATGCACCACTTTGTGTTGGTCTATCACATAAAATCCCAATAAAATACATTTACGTTTGTGGTTGTAACGTGACAAAATGTGGAAAAGTTCAAGGGGTATGAATACTTTTGCAAGCCACTGTATATACAATTCTTAAGAGAATGGACAGGCTAGATGCTGAAAGGATGTTCCCGATGTTGGGGGAGTCCAGAACCAGGGGTTCTGAAAAATAGGGTAAGTCAGTTAGGACTGAGATGAGGAAAAACTTTTACATCCAGGGAGTTGTGAATTTGTGGAATTCTCTGCCACAGAAGGCAGTGGTTGCCAATTCACTGGATGTTTTTAAGAGAGAGTTAGATTTAGCTCTTAAGGCTAATGGAATCAAGGGATATGGTGAAAAAGCAGGAACGGGGTACAGATTTTGGATGATCAGCCATGATCATATTGAATGGCAGTGGTGACTTGAAGGGCCAAATAGCATACTCATGTACCTATTTCTATGTTTCAATGTTTCTATGATATGGTGCCCAAAACTGCTCACAATATTCCAAATGCAGCCTTGCCAGCGCCTTATAGAGCCTGATAGGATAAGATAGAAAAGGTAAGATAGAATTGATAGGAAAGTAAAACAATATTAATTCATTGTGATAGGCACAAAGTGCTGGTGTGATGGGCCTGTCCCACTTAGGCGACATTTTAGGCCACCGCAGGAGACTCTGCAGTCGCCACATGTTCGCTGCTGGTTGCTGGGGTGTCGCCTTCATGGTCACAAGGAGTTCCCACATTCTGGGAACTAGTCACGGCCTCATTATGGTCGCTGCAAATTTTTCAACATGTTCTCTTGCCGTAGGTGGGTTGCCAGGAGGTCCTAGTGGGTTGCCAGGAGGTCAAAGTTTCTCGTAGGATTTTGTAGGTTGTAGCCGGTGCTGACCTGTGAATTTCATTGGCTCATTGGGGAAAAAAAACTTAAGCAGTAGTTTTCAAACCAAGGATAACCGAGTGGTAATGTTAAATGTCCGCTGAGCTTTACAGCCGTGTGTCTCTGGCTTCTTAAAAGTTGTCTGGCTTTTGAATAGTTGTCTCCACTCCTTCTCCCTCCTTCTCCCCCCCCCCCAACCCCACCCCACCCCCTCTTTTAAATGACTTACTGTGCTTTAGCCGTCTTAATTACAGCACCAACCTTTCTGTTCATCGCGGTGTGTGTCTGTATCACCTTGGCTTTGCACCATGTAAATATCAGACAGCGCTCCCACGCTTGCCCTGTCCCCCGCCTTTGTACGGTCCAAGCTGACAGTTGCCGCTCCAGTTGCCGGTTTTTCAGGCGACTGCTGGCAACTTGACAGTCGCCGGCAGACACCTGAAAAGTCGCTTAAGTGGGGCAGGCCCATAATGGGTGACGTTTTGGGTTGGGTGCACTGTTTTGACTGCACCCATCCTTTTTATCCAGAGATGCTGCCTGATCCACTATGTTACTCCAGCACATTGTATCTATTTACGGTACATACCAGCATTTGCAATTCTTTTGTACATACTTCATTCCTTGTGCTTTTTTCCTATTCTGGTGTCTTTCAATGAAAATGTTACACTTCCCTAATTTGAAAACTGATCAAATTCATCTCAGGCTTTTGTGTAAAAGCTTGCATCAGCACATTCAACTTCTGCCTTCCCGCAATAAAAATATAACTGTTACCTGTTGTTGAATTAAACATACTTTCCTCTTCCGACACGCAAATTGCACTTACTGCACAATCAGTCAACATAAATCATTCTGTTTATTACGATGAGGTTGAATTAAGCAGCTTTTCAGCTGAAAGCCACAATCACAACTATGGTAAATGAAAATCAAGTATAATACTTATCCCTATCACTTCCTTCCTATAATATACATCACTAACTGTTCATTTCCTGCCACTATATTCTGAATAAAAGTGTTGCTTCCTGATCCTTCGACTGCGACTTTCAAATAACATTCTTAGATTGATTATCTTGAGGTATTCATTTACGCAGTGCGTTTGAGACTGTTACTTTGTTAGCCAGAGATGAAACACTGCGAAATTGCATGCATTAAAAGTCGATCGATGATCTATGTCCCAAAAGCCCCTGTTTAGGCACGATTTGAATCCTTTCTACTATCTGTGGAGGGAGCTTAAATCAACCCCTTGTTCAGAATATAAGGAAAGCACGATGTTAAGCTATTCCTTTAGTCAACCAAGTGTTCTGTTTCTTGACGTTTTGATGCCCTGGTTATTTTTTTTCATTAAATATTAAATACATTACACGATCCATCATGGGCACTGCCACCATCTCCCCACCATCCCCAAAACACCTATGTCAAAAGCATCTACATGATGCTCTGCCTCAAGAAGACAGCATCTATCATCAAGGATCCCCACCATCTGGGGGGGCCATGCGCTATTCTCACTGCCACCACTGGACAAGAGGTTCAGAAAGTGGAAGTCCTGCAACATTAGGTTCTGGAGCAGACAAAAAATGCGGGAGAAATTCAGCGGGTGAGGCAGCATCTATGGAAAAAAGAAGTAGGCGACATTTCAGGTCGGGACCCTTCTTCAGATTCTGAACATTAAGTTCTGGAGCAGTTACTTTGCTGCAGGTGCTTGAAACAACCCTAATCCTACCTCGATCATGGAGAACTATGGCCCATTTCTTACACTACTATAAGATTATGTGTGATTTATAAATAATTTGTGTCGATTTGATTTTCATTGTATCGCACCTCTCTGCACTTGTGCATTTGACAATAAACTCAACTTGACATGGACCTTCATACATTCTTCGACAAACTCACTGCAATCTCAACTCTGGCTCCATTTGTTTTCTATAAGAATTCCAAACTGTCCAAGTCTCCTTCAACTTAATCACTCTTTATGATCTCCAATGAAATTAAGACTTTTAATCCCCACTTTGAATTCTTGTTTAACTTTTTCCAATTTTCTTGCTAACTTGTATTTATTTTGCATATTTCTCACTTGTTAGAATTGGCTGGATCGTTTGTTAAATTGTTGGGGGGGGGGGGGGGGGTTGCCTTCCAGTAGACATTTCTTATTTTGAGCTATGCTTAATTGGCCAATTTTAAAGTTTTATAGGATACAAATAATTGCATACATATCTAAAGTTCTTACCCTTATGTTTGACTCCCATTGTCTACTTATCTCAGCCAATGCAACCATCTCCAGCCCTACACCCTCCCAGTACTCTTTCCAGTTTCCTCTGCCCCATCTTTGGCAGTCATGTTTAAAGCTGCTTAAAGTTTTTAGGTTTTAAATTTCTTCCCTAAACCTCTCCAACTTTTCATGTCTCCTTTAGGATGTTTCTTGCAGTCTAATTATTTCACTGGCTGTTTATTCCCATACTTCATTGTAATATTTGACTTGCTTTTAAATGTGATCTGATAATGCTCCTTTGAAGAATTTTGAGCCATTTTTCTATATTAATGATGCCACATAAATGCATATCATTTTGCTTTGGTAATATTCCAATCTAATACAAATACCAACATTAGCAGTTAGAAAATATATCAATGATCTTCCTAATCTACTTCTTCTTGCGTATGCCGTGCGCAGCCTAAAGTTGAAGGACAACTTGTTCTATTTGATATTATTTGTTTGTGCATGTCAGGTTGATTTGCAGTAGTCAAAAACGGTAGTCAGGGCTTACCATGTGAAGGTTGCAATCTCCCACCCCACCTTCCTAATTGGATGAGATCATCAAAATTATTGTCTGAATATGGACAATCAATAAGGCTTTGTTTGTGGATGACATTATATCATATTTTGATTTTTGTTTAATTAGAATGCGAATAGAATAGAATGCCTTTTATTGTCATTCAAACAGCTTGGTTTGAACGAAATTGCATTTTCTACACTTACATTACAAAAAAAAACCAAGACCCACACTTAACACAGATTGCATAAACATCCATCACATTGGATCTCCAACACCTCCTCACTGTGATGGAAGGCAAAGTCTTATCTCTTCCCTTTGTTCTTCTCCCGCGGTCCAGCAGTCCAACTTCAGCGTTGAGATGAACTGAGGCTCCCGATGTTAAAGCCCCTGGAAGGCGATGGTAAGTCCTGTGGACATTTAAGCCACGTGGGGCGATGTTAGGCCCCGCTCCGTGTCCTTTAAACCCCACGATTCCAGCGGGAGAAGTTGCCGTTGCGGGAGCTCCGAAAAGTGGTCTCCCACCAGGGACCTGGAGCTCCCAATGTTCCTGCCTGGGGCCTGAGCCTCCGAAGCTCCGAAGTTGGGTCGCAGCCGTGCGCCACCACAGCTCTTCCCATTCCGAAGTCGGCCAGCTCCGCGATGTCAGGTCCGTGGGCTCCGCGACTGGAGCCCTCAGGTTGGTCCCAGCTGGAGGCCGTCACGATTAACTGTTCCCCCCCCCCCCCCCCCACACACACACATATACACAGCTAAAGAAAAATAATAAGACATACATTTAATGAGACAAAAATTTAAAAAAAAAGACAAACAGACTGTAGTTAAGCTGCTGCCAATAGGCGCCACCACACCACACCAATTTGCGATAGAGTTATAGAACCATACAGCGTGGAAATAGGTCCATTGGCCAAACTTGCCATACCAACCAACATGTCCCATCTACACTGGTCTCACCTGCCTGCTTTTGGCCCATATCCCTCTTAGCCTATCCTCCGCAAAGCTCGGTGCTGGGATCGCAGCTATTTACAATATGATTTAGATGAAGCGATTCAAAGTAACATCAACAAATTTGCAGATGACACTAAGCTGCATGGCAGTGTGAACTGTGAGGAGGATGCTAGGAGGATGCAGGGTGACCTGGAGAGGTTGGGTGAGTGGGCAGATGCAGTTTAATGTGGATAAATGTGAGGTTATCAACTTTGGTGGAAACAACAGGAAGACAGATTATTATCTGAATGGTATCACATTGGGAAAAGGGGAAGTACAAAGAGACCTGGGGTTCCTTGTTCATCACTCACTGAAAGTAAGCATGCAGGTACAGCAGTGAGTGAAGAAAGTTAATGGCATGTTGGCCATCATAAAAAGAGGAGTTGAGTATAGGAGCAAAGAGGTCGTTCTGCAGTTGTACAGGGCGCTAGTGAGACCACGCCTAGAGTATTGTGTGCAGTTTTGGCCACCAAATATGTGGAAGGACCCGAGATCATGTATTAGAGATTTGATTGAGTTTTGTGATGAGGTAACCCAGAGCGTTGATGGCAAGGCTTTTAACATAGTTTATATGGCTTTCAGTCATCTGGCGCCTGGCAGGAACAAGTTGGGGAGCCATTCCATCAACTCTTCGCACCTCTGCCTTGGCTCTTGTGTATGCCCCAGCTGAGTACTGTGCACCCGTATGGAGTAGAAGTAGACATACTAGCCTGGTAGACACGAGCCTGAACAGCACATTGCAAACCATCACTGGGTGCCTTCAACTACTCCAGTCGAGCAGCTCCCTATACTTGCAGGCATTCCGCCTGCAGGGATCTGAAGGCAAGCAGTAAGTCTGGCACTATCTTGTCGTGACATGCAACCAGATCACCTCCTCCATCAACCTATCAGCAGAGAGCAGAGGCCACCCCGACTGAAGTCCCGTCACCCCTTTGCTCCACATGAAAAACAACTCCTAGTATCCATCCAGCCAACTGAGACAAAAGCACACTGGATAGCCACCAAGTAGCGATGTTACGAAACCTACCTGCAGCAGCGCTGCAGTTCTGCCACTGGCCGTGTGTGCGACTTTGGGGCCTTTGGGGGGGGGGGCGCAGGATTAAAATGTAGGTTTGTATTGCTTGTCGGAGAGGGATTTCCTCGTGCTGATAATCGATGAAGAAAAAATCGGACTTCCATTCCCTTTTTTTTAATTAAAAAATAGCTGGACAATTTAATAGTTGGATTAAAGTAATAAGCGAATTTGAACGCCCACAACATCTACAACGTGATGGATCGCAATATCAGGACAAAACAAAAGGTAAGTTGTTTATTTCACATATAATGTTGCTTCCTGGGGTGGCTTTAATCTAATTTTTCGACGCAAAAATGTTATTTGGGCACCATATGAACCGCCAGTGTCTTTCCTGCCGATATGGGGTTTAAATTCACGGCAACGGCAAAGTTCCAATCTATTGCATTCTAGAAACACCCACTCGCAAGATGATTTAAATCCTCATTTTTGTTGGCCAATCATGTCATAAGAGGGCCTAAATTGTCTATATTTTGTGTAATTGTCTATCCATTGTCAATATTTTTAAACTAAATATCCACAACAGTTTTGTGCAAAAAAAAAATTGTGATTATATTGACATGTTTCTAGATTAATTTATGGGAATTAAACACTAAATTCCTTCCATCTGGCATATACGTTTATGACAGTGAGATTTAAAAATCATGTTACATTGTGAATTCTTGTGTGAATGGAATTAGTTTGTTAATTGGATACATGCTATTAAAAAAATAAATCATTTTCTTAAGAAATGGATAGATGTTTAAATCTAGTAATTGAATTTAGATGAATTGATTGATTAGATGAAACAGATCAATATGAATTTTTTGTTGGGTATTTACTATTTGTTTTAGCGTTTAACTTCATCATTCCTACCTTTTTCTAAAACTGCAAATAATAACTCGTTTCTGTTAATGCTGTTTGTTTTCTTTACATTTTAAACAGATGTCTCCGAAGAAGACATGCAAAATTGTCAATCCCAATGCCCAGCAAAAGAGACTGATTTAGACAGCTTTTGCAGAGATTATCCGAATTTGGACTACTCCAAATGTGATAATCTAAAAGACATTCTTGATGGGAAAGTATTAGGCAGAAAGGCATGTCATGCGTGGTTTGAAGAGCAAAAACTTGTAGTTTACAATGCCAAAATTGAAAAGTTGAGGAAAAACAAGGTGTACAGAGTTGCTTATTGGTTACAATCTGAGGAGTATGATGATGCTACTGATTATGAAATGCCAATGTACCAGCTAGCAACTGATCTTCATAAAGACTTGGTCTATTGCTAGGAATTGTAATTTAATTACCTATCTGTTACAGACTTACAGCATATAATACAATAATATTAAAGTTCTGATCTTGAAAATATCACATTTTTGAATTTTCAAGGGGTCTGGGTGTTTATTACTATTTCTGTCACAACGGTCAATTTTGTAATCAGCTACAATTAGGTAACAAACTAATTATATGCTTTAATTCCAGGTCATCCAAGTAAGATGCTTTATGTTTCAGAATGCTTCAACCTATATTAACTGAAAATTTCATTCAGCTCTCTTAATTTTTAAGAAAGTTATGGGCTTTTGACTGTCCTCGATCACAGCTTTTGTGTTCAGTCAATTGAAAAGCAATAGGGAACAAGATGCTAATTTCTGAGTATGAAAATGGCCATCACTTTTTTAATACTTAAGATATGAAAGTGAATTAGGTGTCAAATTAAACTTCTTTTGGGATGGGAAAAATCTGATGGGATAAATTGCAGACTTGATTTTTAAAAATCTCAAAATTTTGTAACATTGCTTCACCAAGTGGTCACAGGAGTGGAAGGTAACCTCATCTTCATTACACAGCTAAATAATCAGATAAAAGCTGTCCAGGGTATGACCTCCCCAGAGGAGCATGGGTGAAGCTCAACAGACTTCGTACTGGAGTTGGGCGTTTCAATGCCAGCATGTGGAGATGAAGGGTCCGCCAGAGCCCAGCCTGTGAATGCGGCGCAGAACTGGGTGTCCACTCTACCACCCACCAAATGGAGCTCAGGGCCTAGCAGACATTGACGCAGAGACAACTACCTGGCTGCTCAACACCTGGCTTGAGATCTAACTATTCTTTTGGTTTATGTTTCATTGGCATGAATTAAGATTATAATAAGTTAGGCTGCCTGGGTGTGCTTGGTAGGCTGCCTGGAATCGTGGGCCTGAACTATAGGGAAAGGTTAAATATGGTTGGACTTTATTGTTTGAAGTGCAGGAGGTTGAGGGGTAATCTTACAGAAGTGTATACAATCATGAGGGGGATTGATCAGATTAACGCTGAGAGTCTTTATCCCAGTTTAGCGGAAACAAGAACTAGAGGACATACGTTTAAGGTGAGAGGGGAAACCTGTGGGGCAACTTTTTCATACAGAAGATGGTGGGTATAAACAATGAAATACCAGAGAAAGTAATTGAGGCAAGTAAAACAACAACATTCAAAAGACATTGGATAGATACATCCTGTAGATAGGAACGGTCGAGGGGGAGGTGGACCAAACGTGGGAAACATTTGCGGCACAGCGCTGGGACACCAACACGGAGCGGGCGATGCCATACCGGGTCACCGTGCGGTAGGTTCCGGAGTGCTGTGACCGCCGACTCCAACGTCGAGGAGCTGTGACTGCGGGCATACTGCCGCGGGCGGGTGGCGCTGGATTTAAAACACCGCGGAGCCCGTGTCGGAGCTCTAATCCAGCGCGGCCCAAGGACTACGGGCGCCGCAGTCTCCGAGGAGGGAGCGGCCGCTTCAGACATTTCCAAGCCGTAGAGGAGTGTTTCACCTGATGCCGGAGTTTCCAGCTTCCCGGCAAGAGGGCCTGAAAACACAGACTGGCTGTGGAAGCCACAAATAGGCCTCGACCTTGGGTGGACTATGAGGAGGAGGAGAACTGGACTTTTTGGTGCCTTCCCTCACAGTGGATTCTGCTGTGGGGGACGATTCATGTTGATTCCTATAGTGTATTGTGTCTTTTTTTCTTTTTTATTTTATATGGATGTATGGAAATCAGATTTTTTCTCTGTAAAGCACTTTGGCTTCAACATGATTTGATTTTAAAAAGTGCTATATAAATAAAAATTACTTACTTACTTACTAATCGTTTTCTCGAAACTGGTACTAGTATGAAGGCCGGACATTATGGACAACAGTTTTTTTTAAGGCATGGCCAAGGCCGGCCCTCCTCCAAGATGCGCACCTCACACACTCCAGCTCTCCCCCCCAAACTTCGGGGGCGGAGGTACATGCCACAAAACCACAAGTAACCATGAAGGTAGGTGGATATGGTTCTTTTTAGAACATACAGGGTGTGCATCACTCACTAGTTGGGGAGAATTTACGTTGGTTTGTGAATTAACATCAGATTCGTTTATACTGCACAACTACATCAATTCCAAATTAAAATTCTAGTCCGGCTCAGTTATACCCTCACGGCATACAACTGTCGATTTATGCATTGAGAGTTTTGGTATTATTCAAGCCAAATTCACTAATGAATAATCAAACCATTCTTGACAACCTAAACTGTTGTGCAGTATCGACTGTCCATATAGGCTGCTGCAAAATTACCTCAGGTCCTGTCATTGACCTATGGCGGACGTTCAGTATTTGGCATTCCCCAGGGGTATCACGACTGCTGTGGTGACAGATCAAATACGCAGGAAATACCTTTTCTTCTATGGTCAAGTACTAACCACTTGGAGTTGATGGGTGCACTCTATGGGTTAAGGTTTATTGCGGGAATATGCATCATCTGCATATTCAATTTTAAAATCACAACTCCACAGCGATAGCATACGTTAATCACATAGGTGGAATCAAGCCTGTATCCTGTGATAATTGGCACTTGGTGGCGGACACAGAATGGATGTAATCATATCATGTTTTATGACTTTATCGACATAGAACACAGGACATGGAACACAGTTTTATGACTTTATCAATATGGAACACCGGATATCAATTTGTCTGCATGCAGACAATTCACCAGTCACCAAAGTGTGTTGCTTAAGAACAAGGCCAATAGGCAATGGCGGTGGATGTATTCAATTCAATTCAACTTTAATGTCATTGCACAGATACAAGTTTAGGTACAACGAAATGCAGTTAACGTCAGTTCGTAGTAATAGCAATATATAAATAGATACAGAAGCAGACAATGTGGACGGAGAGACTGGAGAAATCTATCGGCGGGACTCCGAGTTCAGCAGTGTGATGGTGTTGTCATAGAAGCTGTTCCTCATCCTACTAGTGCGTGACCTGAGGCTCCTGTACCGCCTCCCTGATGGTAGGAGGGCAAACAGTCCATGGTTAGGGTGGGAGGGGTCCTTGATGATCTTCCCAGCCCGTCTCAGACACCGTTATCGGTGGAGGGCATCCATGGCAGGGAGCGGGGCACCGATAATGTACTGGGCGGTTTTCACCACCCGTTGTAGTGCCTTCCTATCTGCTATGGCGCAACTGCTGTACCATACCGTAAAACAGGTGGTCAGGATGCTTTCGATGGTATAGCAGTAGAAGTTGGTCAGGATCTGGGGGGACAGGTGGGCTTTTTTGAGCCTCCTCAGGAAGTAAAGGAGCTGCTGCGCCTTTTTGATCAGCTTGGAGGTGTTGAGGGACCAGGACAGATCCTCCGAGATGTGTACCCCGAGGAATTTGTAGTTGGAGACCCGCTCCACCTCAGTCCCGTTTATATGGATGGGGGTGTATCTGCCCTCTCTGTTCTTTCTAAAGTCAACAATGATTTCCTTTGTCTTCTGGGAGTTGAGGACGAGGTTATTGTTGGCACACCAGGTTGTCAGGTGCTGGACCTCCTCCTCCCTGTAGGCTGACTCGTCATTGTCACTGATCAGTCCTACCACCGTGGTGTCGTTGGCAAATTTTATGTTGGCGTTGGAGCCATGCTTAGGGATGCAGTCATGGGTGAAGAGGGAGTAGAGGAGAGGGCTGAGCACACAGCCCTGTGGCACGCCAGTGTTCAGTGTTATAGTGGAGGAGGTGAGGTTGTTGACCCTAACAGACTGTGGTCTGTTAGTGAGGAAATCCAGTGTCCAATTGCAGAGGGAAGTGGAGATGCCAAGACCGCTGAGTTTGGTGATCAAGCTAGCGGGTATGACACTGTTAAAGGCAGAGCTGAAGTCAATGAACAGCAACCTGATGTAGGTGTTATTACTGTCCAGGTGGGTCAGGGCAGAGTGTAGGGCCGCCAATATGGCGTCCTCTGTAGACCTGTTGGTCCAGTAGGTAAACTGATGGGGGTCCAGTGTGGGAGGGAGGCTGGCTTTGAGATGAGCCAAGATCAGCCGTTCGAAGCACTTGGCGATGACAGGGGTGAGTGCCACTGGCCGGAAATCGTTGAGACTCCCTGTCGCTGATTGTTTGGACACTGGCACCATGGTAGATGTCTTGAGGCAAGTGGGGACGACACCCTGGGCCAGTGACAGATTGAAAATGTCAGTGAGGACCAGGGATAGTTGTCCAGCACACGCCCTGAGCACCCGCCCGGGGATGCCATCGGGCTGGCAGCTTTGTGCTCATTCACCTTGTTCAGTGCATCTTGTACAGCAGAGGTGGAGAGACTGAGGGGTTGTTCATTCGGGGTGAAGCAACTTTGATGGCTGGAGTTTTGTTGTCCTGGTCAAAGCAAGCATAGAAATGGTTTAGCTCGTCAGGAAGGGAGGCATTGTCTGGGGGGGGGGGGGGTGTTGACTTTATGATAATCGTCAATGGATTCCTTGCCATATGCGCCTGGGGTCAGTGTTGTTTTGGAAATGCTCCTCGATCCGCCGTTTGTGATTGAGTTTAGCATTCCTAATTCCCTTTTTCAGATTGACCCTGGATGAGCTGTATCCCTCAGTGTTGCCAGATTTAAAAGCAGCGCCGCGAGCCTTCAGCAGGAGTCTGACCTCCCTGCTCATCCACGGCTTCTGGTTAGGGAAGGTCTTTATCTCTTTGTGGGTAGTGACGTTGTCCATGCAGAATTTTATATAGTCCAGAATGGTTGAGGTGTATGAGTTGATGTCCACTTGGGAGTTGAAGGTGGCCTGAGTGGCAAACAGACTCCAGTCTGTTTGCTGAAACTGTTCCTGTAAAACAGAGACAGCCCCCTCAGGCCAGACGTTCACAATCCTCGTGGTAGGTTTCACACGTCTGATCAGAGGTGTGCATTTGGGGAGCAGAGAGAGGTGGTCAGACTGTCCCAGGTGGGGGAGGGGGAGGGCTTTGTATGCTTCAGTAATATATATACACTAGGTCCAGAATATTGTTTCCTCTGGTTAGGCAGGAGACATGTTGGTGGAATCTGGGGAGTACAATTTTAAGGTTGGAGTGGTTAAAATCAACCGCAACAATAAAAGCCCCCTCTGGGTGTGCAGTTAGTTGTTTGCTGATAGCAGCTTGCAGCTCTTCCATTGCTAGCCTGGCATTAGCATCCGGGGGTACTTAGACTGCAGTGATAACAATCGATGTAATTTCCCCGGGCAGATAGAAGAGCCTGCACTTTATCATCAGGTATTCCAGGTCAGCAGAGCAGTGACTACCAATCCTGACAACGTCTGTGCACCATGAGTTATTCACATAAATACACAGTCTGCCGCCCTTGGTCTTACCGGAGTCCTCCGCTGTTCTATCGGCCCTGAAGACAGTGCGCCCCTCCAGCCCGATGGCGTTGTCCGGAATGTTGTCGGTGAGCCATGTTTCGGTGAAGACCATGGCGTTGCAGTCGGCGATCCGATTGTGTGTGGTGATCCACAGCCGCAGTTCGTCGATTTTACTCACCAGGGACCGGACATTCGCGAGGAAAATGCTAGGCAGAGCTGGCTGGTGCGGGTTTGATCTCACCCCACGTCTTTGTTTGTGGTCCCTGCGCCACCTCTGGGCACTTCCTGTCGGGGGAAGCTGGCCCGCTAGACCACGGTGTCCTGACGATCTCCGGCGGCAGTTGAAAGTCGCTTCTGGGGCTCGTTCCGTGGAGACGGCCGAGCTCCAGTAGTTCCTGACGGCCGTACAGAGTCTTCGCTCGAATGCTCCGGGCGTAAACTAAGTTAATTATTAACAGTACTAAAAATAAATTGATGAAACTACGGAGACACAGAGCCTCGCGTTGTACACGCGACGCCATCTTGGAAGATTTGGAAGACTGTATTCCCGCTACAGTGGGGAAGGATGTGCTTTATGCATTTCCCCCACTCTGCCTCATAAGTCTATGTTTGCTGAAGATCAAGCTAGACTCTGCCAAAGGCTCCTGGTTATACCAGTTGGGCCTACAAAACTGTGATTCGCATATCTCACTGGGGATGATCAGCCTTTATGGCTGTTCCCAAGGCAGCATCTGCAGTCTGTCCTGATCAAAAGGGGGGGAGGGAAACATCCTCTCCATGACCAAATTAATTTATTATTTCACAGAGTCTGACAAGACCTTTCCTGGGGCTCGGATTGTCTGATCGCATGATGGATGTACTCGCTGCAGGCTGGAGAAACAGGACAAAGAAACAATACATCTCCTACATTAAGAAGTGGGAAGTGTACTGTTCACAAGCCAATATATCTTATGACTCAGCACAGAAAACGGATGTGTTAGAATTTCTCTCGTCTATTTCTTGATGAGGAGCTGAGTTATAGTGCTATCTATTGTGCCAGAAGTGCACTATCCGCACATTTGTGGCAGGGATCTGGACAACACCCTGTTGGGTCTCAACCTTTATTGTCCAGGCTCATGAGGGCATCTTCAACACAGGACCAGGGGCTTTTGCCGACACCGTTTTAAGTTCTATTATGTAGTTTCCCTGGATAAGAGGATCTACTGTTATTATTATTTGTCCATTAAATGTATCAGCATGTTTAAAAAATTTGTCATGACTGATTGCATTTACCTCTCATCCTTTGTCAACCAATACAGTGTGTGGCTTGGACTTGTGAGAACGGCATGAAATCACAGAGCTTCAAAGTTTTCACGTAGTCACTCACATGACTCCGAAGTAAAATAGTAAGATTAAACGAGCTTACCAGTTTTAAGTTTGATCTTTATTTTATGAGGAGTTACGCTGAGCAATTATGTGCCCGCCGCTCCCAACCCTCATAAAGATCAGCTGGTATTTCAAGTCTCTCGTATCTTACTATGTAGTCAGTTCAACAACTGTTATTCTGTGATTTCACACAGCTGCTTTGAAGGTTGACGTGCATGCGGGCTGGCGGCTTTCTTCACGTAATCGCTCATCGTAAATCCTCATAAAATGACACCTTATGTTGTCACTAGAATCGCAAACCTTTAAATTAAACTGTGTTTCCCAAACAGCTTCCTGAATGATTGCCATGAATAAAAAATAGTTGCTTTCTTCTACATCGCTTCCATTCAATATCACAAAAACTTCAGTAAATCACTTCCTTGTTTTCTATTTACATAAATGGCAACAGTTATGACAAAGTGATGGAGTGCAGGAGGTGACCAATCCCATCATATCCACTGTATTGTTTTTTGAATCTCCACTTCCTACAGTCTTGAATTGGGGCTTTACAGATTCTTTCCCTCCCCACCCCACTTCCAAATAATTATTTTAATCGCTGTTGAAAGATTTGTTTTTAGATCTTCTATCCTTTCAAGCTGTGCATTCCACAATGGCAGTTTTAAAATCATCACCACACATCACCTGTTTATTTGGCCAATTACTCTGTTCGTGTGCTCTGATTATTGACATTTGTGTAAAGCCAATTAATTTATCCTTATGCACTCCATCAAAACACTCTGTAATTTTGATGTCTGCATTAAATCTCATAATTACCTCCTCCAGTATGTGAACAACCTCAGTTTCTCTGCTTTCTTGACATCCGTTATCACCTACGTGCGGCATCTATAATGGCTGGAACATCTCTAATGGAGATTGGGGTTGCTAATGAAACAGCAGGCACCAAAAATTCACAACCAAGCACAGTCTCTGGTATATCTATTAGCACAGAACTGAGAATATGAATCTTCCCAAAATTTAACACTTGGAGCCCTGGTAACACAGAAACATAGAAACATAGAAAAATAGGTGCAGGAGTAGGCCATTCCACCCTTTGTGCCAGCACCTCCATTCAATTTTATCATGGCTGATCATCCAAAATCAGTTCCCCATTCCTGATTTTTTCCCCATATCCCTTAATTCCTTTAGCCCTAATAACTAAATCTAACTCTCTCTTGAAAACATCCAGTGAATTGGCCTCCACTGCCTTCTGTGGCAGAGAATTCCACAGATTCGCAACTCTATGGGTGAAAAAGATTTTCATCATCTCATTCCTAAATTACCTACCCGTTATTCTTAACCAGTGACCCCTGGTTCTGGACTCCCCCAACATCGGGAACATCTTTCCTGCATCTAGCCTGAGCAATCCTTGAAGAGTTTTAAATGTGTCTATAAGATCCCCTCTCATCCCTCTAAATTCATAGAAACATAGAAACATAGAAATTAGGTGCAGGAGTAGGCCATTCAGCCCTTCGAGCCTGCACCGCCATTCAATATGATCATGGCTGATCATCCAACTCAGTATCCCGTACCTGCCTTCTCTCCATACCCTCTGATCCCCTTAGCCACAAGGGCCACATCCAACTCACTCTTAAATATAGCCAATGAACTGGCCTCAACTACCCTCTGTGGCAGAGAGTTCCAGAGACTCACACTCTCTGTGTGAAGAAAGTCTTTCTATCTCTGTCTTAAAGGATTTCCCCCTTATCCTTAAGCTGTGACCCCTTGTCTGGACTTCCCAACATCGGGAACAATCTTCCTGCATCTAGCCTGTCCAACCCCCTTAAATTCCAGTGAATGCAAGCCGAATCGACCCATTCTTTCATCATATGTCAGTCCCACGATCCCGGGAATTAACGTGGTTAACCTAACAATTCACCGACATTTTAAATTAGTGCATAAGCTGGATACCTAAAATAAAACAGAAAGTTCAGGAAATATTCAGCTTTACCGATAGAGAAAGATGCACAGTTAAAGTTTCAGATCAACAACCCTCCAGAGTTTTGTGGCAAATCTTTTCTGTGGCATACTCCAAATATCAGTTGGAAAATGAATGTGGTGAAATTCTGAACTATGTGTGGGAGGTGTGATCATTTAGCTAATGAGTTCATGACAGACTTTGGTAAGCGGGTTCTCTGAAAGGGGGATCCAAGCAGGAATATACTGCTCTATGGAGCTCAAATGAGGACAGTCCTAAGGGTCTTTGAAACATTAACTTCCTTCCTATTTTCAAAGATGCTGCATAAACTGCTGCATGTTCACAGCACTTTCTGTTTATATTTGAGCTGAAACATTAACTCCATTTCTCACTCCACTGATGCGGCCTGATCTGCTGAGTATTTCCATGATTCTCTGTCTTTTACTTCAAATTTCCAACATCTGGAGACTTTTGCTGTTGAATCCCAGACTATTCTTTCATTAGATCTTGGAAAGCAAACTGAGGCATATCTACATGGACAGGGACTTCTTGTGTGTCATTATGTGGATTTAAAGGGAAAGGGAAGAATCTTCCAGCTGTCAGACTGCAGCCATGCAAGGAATCACATGATCATAAAGTCATGTGATAATAGAATTAGGCCATCCGGCCCATCAAGTCATTCAATCATGGATGATCAATCTCTCCCTCCTAACCCCATTCTCCTGCCTTCTCCCCATACTAATCAAGAATCTATCTATCTCTGCCTTAAATATATCCACCGACTTTGCCTCCACTGCTTTCTGTGGCAAAGAATACCACAAATTCACCACTGATATTGGGCCTAGCCAACAAAATCCATTCTTAACTTTGTGAAACGGCGAAGGCACTAGGGCTTGTAGTTTTACGATAAATTGTTGTAGTTTTTGTGGAGTACAGAATCACTACTGAACTGGTATTCAGCTGGAAAGGTTGCTCATGCAGTGCTGAATATCGCCACTGAGGACCTCAGCATGTTAGCAGTTAATTGCTGCAGGAAGCACTTGCTGTTAATTTGGAAAGTTATTCTACAGCCTGCAGTGAATTCTGAAACTGCATCGAGAGATTGTTTGGTGTTATAAGAGTGTCCTTTTAAGAGGCATGAGTTTTTCGAGATTCAGTACGGGAACAGGCCCTCTGAGACAACAACGACCATCGATCACCCATTCACACTCGTTTTATATTATCCCACTTTCTCATCCACTCCCTACACGCTAGGGGCAATTTGCAATTAAACCTACAAACCCACATGTCTATGGGATGTGGGAGTTCATCAGAGCACCTACGCAGGTGGGAGGAAACATGCGCAGGCACAGGGACAACATGCAAACTCCATGCGGTCAGCACCTGAGGTCAGGATTGAACCCGGGTCCCTGGTGCTGTGAGGTAGCAGCTCTACCAGCTGAACCACTGTGCCGCCCAACTTTTTAAGATATTTTGTTTCAATGCACATGGTAGTGAAAAAATAGTGTAATGTGCTACTAATTGCACCAAAAACCTCCAGTCAATGCCAATGGAATCAAGTTGCATTGGTAACCTGTGATGTCATGGAACATCGAAATAGGTGCTTTGACTCACAATGGCCATGCCGAACATTAAGTAGCCATCTATTGTTATCTCCTTACCACCCTTATTCTGTAGCCTTCTATGCCTTGCTGACTCAAGTGGTCACCTGGATACTTCTTCAATATTGTGAGATTCTACCTCCAAGCAGCATGTTTCAGATTAAAATCACCTTCTGGGTGAAAAATATCTTTCTTAGATGCCCTTTAAACCTGTATTAAGCAAATAATATTAGAAAAATCTGTGACTAATTTTCAGTTGTTGATAGTTTGCATCATCAAAGTTTTAAATAAACTTTTACAGCACATGCAAAATTTTAACTCTCATGATTCAAGAATTGCTACATTAGACTCGAAAGCTGAAAATGTAAGCATTATTAAAAAAGGGTGAGGGTGAGAGAAGTTACTGCAATATATAATTAAAGACAATTTAGTTAAACACAGAGAAATCAGAGCTGATTAAAGAATGAAAACATGAATCCATTAAAAAGAGGTAATCTTACAGATCGATTGAAATTTTAGGGGATGTAGCTAAAGTGGTAGGTAGGTAGGTAAACTTCCACAAAGCATTCATTATTTATCCATATAAGAGAGAATTGGCTAAAATTAAAGCTCTTAGTATTATAGGTCAGTGTACAGTAGCTTAGTGGCTTAGTTCCTGGAGTAGCATTCAAAGATCTGAACTATTGATCTGGTGATGTGAGTTTGAACATCACCATGCTAACTGGGGAATTTATATGTGAGTAATTAAATGGACCTTGAATTAAAAAGCTAGCAACTGTAATAGTGGCCCTGAAACTAAATTGGTAAGTAAACAGATATAAAACCTTAGCTGATCCACTGATGTTATTCAGGAAAGGGAATTTGCTGATTTTAACGGTTAACTGACCTGCAGCTCCAAATCCACAACTATGTTGTTTGACTCTTAACCACCTCCTGAAATGGCTCAGCAAACCACTCAGCTCATGGATAATAGTAAGATGAAACGATCTTACCAGTTCGAAGTTTGATCCTTATTTTATGAGGAGTGACGATGAGGGATTACGTGAAGAAGGCCCGCCAGGTGCATGCGCGTCATACTTCAAAGCAGCGGCGTGAAAACACAGAAACAAATAGCCGAAGTAACATAGTAAGGCTCGTAGAAGACTAGAACTACCAGATGATTTCTTAGATTATGAGGGTGGGAGCGGAGGGCACGTAATCCCTCAACGTCACTCCTCATAAAATAAAGATCAAACTTCGAACTGATAAGTTCTCATTTAATCTTACTATTTTACTTCGGAGTCACGTGAGTGACTATGTGAAGATTTCAAAGCTCTGTGTTTGCATGAACTTAGAACCTGTTTCAACCATCTAGAAATAGTTTGTACTGACACTAGCTTATATGGCTTTTTGTGACTAATGAGCAGTCCTTTCTCAGACCTCTCAGGCTCCTTGTTCACGCAATATATTGGGTTAAATGTTTAACTACACATAACAGTTGGTCAATAGGACATGCTTTAACGTCACCTTGATTCCTGACCTTCCTGGTCTACTTTGTTTGAGTAAATCACAGACATAAAATGTAACATCATCTTGAGAAAAATGCATATAATCTATTCTTAACAAGTGCAATGTTTGGACACGTTGTGCTGAAACCAACGCCATTAACATAACCACTTTAAGAGTCAATTTCTGCAAAGATAAGGACGCAATTGGAGCCCATTGTCGAAGCAGTGTGAGAACTATACTGATATTCCAGATTGCTGTGTATCTGGGTTGAGGAGGGTTTTTGTTAAAAATTCCTCTCATAAACCTGGATACCAATGGATGAGACCCGATAGGTTGTCGTGCTGAAGACTGCCCTAAATAAGAGGACAAAGCACTGCGAGCACTGTTAATAGCACTATAACTAAGGTGCTCATCAAAATGCAAAGTAGCAAGGAACTCCAACACATCACATATACCAGGAGTATCATAGGATATATTAGACTGTACACAGAAGCATTCCCATTTCTTAATGTGAACGAGGTATTGTGTTTAGTGCTAGTTCTCCACCCTGCAGTCATAACCTCCATGGTCCTGTTCGATAATCCAAGGCCTTGAAATGGTCTGGTCAGAACCTGCAGACCAACAAATTGATATGGTCATGTAATGGGTGACTTTCTCCTGTAACCGGATGCACCAACAAATGCCTGCCGCTGGGAATGCGCATGAATGGCTGTGCCATCATTCTCAGTACCAATGGGAACCATGATTGTGTTGGCCAATCTGAGACCACCAAAACTCCTTTGGCGGAGTCACGCTCTATTTTAGTAAGACATTTCGGAATCAGGCAGAATGGAGGAAATGCATAAAAGAATGAGTGTCCCCAGTGTAACGAGAACGCATCCACAGCTACTGCACCTGGATCTGGCTCCCAGGAGACATATTTAGGCAACTGGTGATTCAGTCTGGATGCAAAGAGGTCAATATCTGGCAATCCAAATCTAGCAACAATGGTTTGAAATATGCTGACATTCAACATCCATTCTATATTGTCATTAAAATTTCTCGACCTAAGGTCTGCTACCACATTATCTATGCCTGGCACATAACACCGATCTAGCTTCTCCCATATGATTAATATATGCCACAGCTGTGGTGTTATCAATCTGGAGTTGAACGTGGAAATCTGACATTGTGGAGAAATATGTTTTTAACCCATAAAAAGCACCCAATAATTCAAGGTAATTAATACCATGTGTGTGAAGAAGCAAGTACTCTTGCTCAGTCCATCTACCCCCACAGCTAGACTCTGTGTCTGTAGCCCCCCATCCGAGAGCGCTAACATCAGTCTGTAAAATCACTGAAGGTTCGTCCACCAAAATGTAATTGGTGGCTTGGCTAACATTAACAATCCTCCACTGCAATTCTGCCAGAGCCGTGGTGGGTAACTGCATAAGCCGATCAAAATGACCTCCATTGTGTTTCAATGCTTGTTCCCTTGCTCTTTGCAAATGTTGATAATGCAAAGGCCCGAACTGTACTGCAGGAAAGGCTGCTACCAATTTCCCAATGACCTTCGCAACATCTCGGATGGAAGGATAAAGGGTTTGAGTCAGACCAATAGAGACATTAACAATATCTACCACCTTGGCTGCTGGTAATGTAACTGTCATATGAACTGAATCCAGAAGAAACCCCAAATACTCAATCTGTTGGGTTGGCTGTAACTTGGACTTAAGTGGATGGACTAAAAATCCCAATGATTCAAAGAGATTCTTGGTTGCTGTTACAGAGTCTGCAGCTGACTGTTTAGTGTTGCCGACAATTAAGATATCATCTAAATAGGCCATAACAATGTGATTGTAGTCCCTCAATTGCCCCAGCACAGGTTTCACCAATTTAGTAAATAACCTAGGTGCAGAACTTAATCCATTAGGCAATGCTCTATATTGCCACAGCTGTCCCATCCAATTAAATTTCAAGTACCTGCGATAATCAACATGAATTGGCACCGAATAATAAGCATCTTGTAAATCAATGGTAGCCATATAACAACCCTGGGACATCAGCTGCTTTGCAGTAAACAAATGTGTCCATTTTAAAATGCTGATAGATAACTGAAGTATTCAATTGAGTGAGATCCAGAATTACTCGACAACCACCATCTTTTTTGGGTCTGGGAAAAATATTAGACACAAATTGTTGAGGATGATGAAATGCTTTTTCAATCACACCTTTACGGAACAAATTCTGAATCTCCACATTGATTTGCTCAGTCTCCGGAACAGAAAACACCGTGGATCTATCCCTGAGATGAACTCAATGGTGAACCCCGCCACAGTATTTAGTATAAAGATATCAGACGTTATACAACACCATTCATTATAAAATAAATGTAACCGACCTCCAATAGGAGGTTGCACACCCGAATTTGTAACCTGAACACAAAGTCCCGGTACCTCTTGCGGTGGTTTGGAAAACTGTTGTCTGGCCGTGTTGGGGTTATAGGCAATCTGACGTGGTGGATACCTTCGTTGCCACCCTGGCCTCCCTCTGCTGGGCCCAGCACCCGGATCGGACCTGCGGTAAACGACCCCCGGCTTCCGAATAGACGGACGAGCTGTGGCCGGCTTCATTAGCCCCATGGTTTTCGCCTACTCGTCAATATCTCGAATTTGCTTGACGAGATCGGAACCAAAGAGGAGGTCAGGCGACTGGACGTTGGTCGCCTTACAGAGCGCAGCAAATTTTTGGTTTAAAGTAGGCCTGATGGCAAATTTCCGAACAGTTAATTTCAAAAAAGACGTTACAGATCATACCTAACATGTTCTTCTGTAACTGAGATAACACGGTCCCTCGGACCATGGTGCCAAATGCAGTGATCGTGGCTGCCACCAATTTGAGGACATGCTGATAACGAACCTCCTGCCCCCTCATGGAAGGACTCATGGGTGCCCATATAGCTGGGTTCACCATTGGCACTTTTAATGAGGCACAGTTAACAGGTGCTTTATATTTACTGCTTGTCTCCTGCATGACAGATAGTTGTAGCTGGTGAGAAACTAAGTAATTTATATTAGCTGTGAGGTATTCTTCCATCGGCTCACCAGTTCCCTCCGGAATAGCAAAAGACATTGCTATGTCCGGTACACTCGGAGCAAGGCTCTTGTGCTCTGGTGTTTGCACATAAGCAGGGACACCAGACATAGGGTCAGCTGCATCCTGCCCCGCATCTCCCATTTGATAATCAAGGGAGGCATCCCCCAGTCCTATAATAGGCGCTGGAAGGAATTCCCCATGGCGGTATTCCAGGTAATCCTCTTCATAAGGTCCCTGCTGCTCAACTGCCTGAGGAATATCTGTGGCCTTAGCCCCTTGCTGTATTAAAACCTGGAGCATGTGTTCCATTTGTTGCATTCTACCCCACATCTTTTTAGCTCCTGGGGGAGAATCACCACCGTCATCTGAATGATCAGATACTACTGGCCTGTTTGTTTTTCTTTTGGCCTTGCTGTGGCTCGCAGCAGCCACAGCCTGTTCAGTTTCAGGCACTGGCCTGGAACCACTTTCAACTGTTCCTACCAGTGAAACGGCCCCCAGTATCGGAACCGGAGGTCCCGTTGTTATCTTCGATCGCGAATGCGACTCTTCGCAAAGTATACGCTTGGAATGCATCCTCCGTCCGGACAGGTCCATTTCCAACGCCAACTGACTTCGCGAGGCAGCTTTACAGAGCTACATACCCTGCAGGAAAAGTTGTTTAACACTTACCTGCAAAGTTTCTACTTACCCGCTGGTGGAGCTGTGCCCTCCAGCCCGTTCAGTGCGACATGCGCGGACGTAATGACGTGCATGCGCCTGGCAGGCCTTCTTCACGTAGTCACTCACATGACTCCGAAGTAAAATTAGGAATGGCAGCAAGCACCAAAGCTGTGTAAATGACCAAATTAAGTAATTGATGTGGTAAAAAAAATTGGTTATGCAGTCAAAATTGGAGATTTGGAAGGAACAAATTGGAATAACCTTTGTTGTGTATCATACCGAAGACTCAATAATTTGCTATATTAATTTATGACTTATGAACCTGTCACACTTTGGTGACTTTTTAGGCGACTGCAGGAGACTATGCAGTTGGCACATGGTCGCCACATGTTCGCAGATGTGTCGCCTTCATGGTCGTGAGTAGTTCCCACATTTTGGGAACAAGTCATGGCCTCATTATGGTTGCTGCAAATTTTTCAACGTTGAAAAATTAGCGGTGATGAGAATAAAGCCTCCATGGAGAGTAGCGAGAATTCTCGTGCCATAGGTGGGTCGCCAGGAGGTCCTATTGGGTTGCCAGGAGGTCAAAGGTTCTCGTAGGTTATCATAGGTTGTAGCTGGTGCTAACCGGTGAATTTCATTGGCTCATTTGGAAAAAAAACGTAAGCTGTAGTGTTCAGAACCAAGGATAGGCGACCGGTAATGTTAATGACCACCAAGCTTCACAGCCGTGTAGAGATGGGTGGACGTGATGGTCAACAGCCATTTTTTATGCCGTGCAGCCCTTCAAAGCATTTACCACCACCAACAACAGCCATTTATTTGCAGTGCAGCCTTTCAAAGCAGTTACCACCACCACCAACAGACATGTTTTTCGCAGTGCAGCCTTTCAAAGCAGTTACTGCCACCAACAACAGCCAATTTTATTTGCAGTGCAACAGCCTTTCAAAGCAGTTACCACCACCAAAAAACAGCCTTTTTTTTGCAGTGCAGCAGCCTTTCAAAGCAGTTACCACCACCAACAACAGCCTTTTTTTTTTGCAGTGCAGCCTTTCAAAGCAGTTACCACCACCAACAACAGCCTTTTTTTTGCAGTGCAGCAGCCTTTCAAAGCAGTTACCACCACCAACAACAGCCATTTTTTTTTTGCAGTGCAACCTTTCAAAGCAGTTACCACCGCCAACAACAACCATTTTTCTTGCAGTCCAGTCTTTCAAAGCAGTTACCACCACCAACAACAGCCATTTTTTTTGCAGTGCAGCCTTTCAAAACAGTTACCACCACCAACAACAGCCTTTTATTTTGCAGTGCAGCCTTTCAAAGCAGTTACCACCAGCAACAACAGCCTTTTTTTTTTTTGCAGTGCAGCCATTCAAAGCAGCTACCACCACCAACAACGGCCATTTTTTTGCAATGCAGAATTTTAAAGCAACCATATTTTCATTTTCAAACCACATTAAGGGCACTCTAAGTTGTGTAGACATGTGCTCAGTGTTATTCAGAGCTCAGAGAGACATAACCCTCTCGCTTCCTCCATCTTGCAGAGACTGATTGAGGCACACCACTTCCTGGTTTTATAGTCCCCTCCCACCCACCAGCAGGGGCAGCATAGAGAATGGCGAATTGTTTTAAAACATTAATATCTCTGTGATTTTTCATTGATGGGATAAATCCTCCTGTCCAGTCCGGTGGAGGGGGGCTCTGAACGAGGCCAAAAATGAAGGCCGTAAGTGGCGGCATTCTCTCGAAAATCACATCGCAGTGATTCAAAAGCGGTTAAGATTTTACTTTTAGTAATATAGTTATGCTTTGATAATAAACTGGAAAATCTATGTGGTATAGAGTTGAGTTACAAATGGGAAGGAGTGGCCTGTTAACTACTGTTCCAATTGTATGTTATACTTTAATAACATATCATCTATTCAAACTATCACATGTTGGGAATATGTGCACCATTGCAGCTATTGTCATCTATCAAAGTGAAAGAAGTCATAATGGCTTAAGAGATTGAAATGTGCCAGAAAGGCGTGTTAAAATGGCATTGAAATTGTATGCAATGGTGTCCATCATTGATATTCTACAATACATGAGATCCCAATGTCAATTGCTACTGTAGGGCTTTCATTCTGACCATTTCTCAATGTGTTTTTCCACTACCTCTTATCAGCACAAGGGATGGAATTTGCAAGACATTGAGTTAATGTGTGGACTGGGGATTAGTAAAAAGAAAAGACAAGAGAGGAAGTTAGGAAAGAGAAGACTGGGAGAAAGGGGAATCAATTGGGTGGGGTGTTTTGTGGCAATTGGTCAGGGAGTTTTGGATGGAGGTTAGCCAAGAAGGAGATGGGATATTTGTTTGAGGAGATAATTATGGGTGGGATTATGTAGTCAGAAAGATAACCTGAGAAGGTCAGAGAAAGAATTGAGGATAGCCCTTGAAAATGCACAACAGGGAGGATTGGATGGAACAATCATTAAAAATAAAACATTCAAGCAAAAACCTTTCTGGAATATGATGGTGTCTCGGTCTCCCTCCAACAGTGATCCAATAAGGTTGGATTTCCTTTGAGAAAAACAGAAACCGGCCCCAATCTGCTGTATAATTGTGCTTGTGGGTCTCATTTGTGAAAAGTAATTTTGAAAAAATGAAATTGAAAGTAAGATTTCATGCCTTTTGATATCTCTGGACATGCCAGCAGCCTTTGCGTATGTGAAGACCAGAACAAGATTCCTCAATATGCTTTTATGTTAAATACCTAATTATAGTATTTATATAATTCTCTTGCATAGGTGCAAAATAAATCACTGTATTTAATAGCATTTCTGAGCTAATTTTTCTCACAGTTAATGAAAACATAGAAAACACAGAAACATAGAAAAAAAATAGGTGCAAGAAGAGGCCATTCAGCCCTTCGAGCCAGCACCGCCATTCATTGTGCTCATGGCTGATCATCCTCTATCAATAACCCGTGCCTGCCTTCTTCGCATATCCCTTGACTCCACTAGCCCCTAGAGCTCTATCTAACTCTCTCTTAAACCCATCCAGTGACTTGGCCTCCACTGCCCTCTGTGGCAGGGAATTCCATAAATTCACAACTTTTTGGGTGAAACGTATTTTCTCACCACAGTCTTAAATGACCTCCCCTTATTCTAATGTTTCTCTTATAACATCTGGAATGTAAATCTGTGTACCTCTGCTTAAAAATATCCTTGCACTCCCAGCACATTCTTAGCTGCTATCATGTAGTGCCATAACAGCCCAAAGCTGATGTTATATAATAAAAGTTTACGTGGATAAAATTTACAAAATATGCCACTAGTGTTGACAACATTGCACAAAGTTGATTAAATGCTCAGCATACCGATGATTGTAATATTGACAGTTACATGAGACTATCGGGAGGATGAGCCAGATGTTTCAGTATGACTGCCAGCTGTATCCATCTATCTTGCGTTAAACAGATAGCTTAAACAAATAAAGTGATGCTTATTTCAGACTACGATCAAGTTCAAGTGTTCAAGTTCAAGTGAGTTCAAGTGTTCAAGTGAGTTTATTGTCATGTGTCCCTGATAGGACAATTAAATTCTTGCTTTGCATCAGCACACAGAACATAGAAGGCATTTACTACAAAACAGATCAGTGTGTCCATATACCACATATAAATATATACACACATTAATAAATAAACTAATAAAGTGCAAATAACAGATAATGGGTTATTAGTTCATTAGATCATACTTTCATCTTGGTTTATGTAGACAAGAGAAAGTGGTTGGCATTAACATTTCACATGTGTGAATTACACACACCAACTTCGAAGTGGACTAGATGAAACCCAGTCTGTCCATTTACAGATATTCCATGTGGGCATCAAGGCATTTGTGTTCCCCTCTGATTTTTCTTTTGATTATTTTGTGATATTTAAAGGCAATTAGCTGCTGATGAGTGAAGATCCACTGTATCTTGGGTTCTTGGATGGAGGCGAGGGGGGAGGTAAAGCGGCAGTCACTTCACCTCCCCCCTCGACTCCATCCAAGGACCCAAGCAGTCTTTCCAGGTGAGGCAGAGATTCACCTGCACCTCCTCCAACCTCATCTATTGCATCCGCTGCTCTAGGTGTCAACTGCTCCACATCGGTGAGACCAAGCGCAGGCTTGGTGATCGCTTCGCCCAAAACCTCCATACAGTTTGCATTAACGAACCCAATCTCCCAGTGGCTCAGCACTTCAACTCCCCCTCCAATTCTGTATACAACCTTTCTGTCCTGGGCTTCCTCCATGACCAGAGTGAGCTCCACCGCAAATTGGAGGAGCAACACCTCATATTTTGCTTGGATAGTTTACACCACCTCTTCCTTTTTCTCTCTGCCCATCCCCCCACCTTCACATAAATCTGAAGAAGGGTCTGGTCCCGGAACGTCACCTATTCCTTCGCTCCATATTCGCCATATTCGCCTATTCGCCATTAACTCTTTTTTTCATTTGGCCAATCAATCTATACCAATATTTTCACTAGCACCACCAATGCAGTTTTATATTTTTCTTGAGAGAAGATACAGAGCCCATTGATTCATTGCTGGCTTTCAGAGAATTCCCATTAATCCTATTCCTCCATTTATTTCCATGTAGCCTATTTTCCCTCACATGTCCATTAGCATCTCCTTCTACACAACTATGTAATAAAAGCAACCACTTACCTATTATTCGGCATGTGTTTAGGGACTGGAATGTTTGCTTTCTTCAGATGTCCCACGATGTGAGTTTACCCAAGAGCTCTCCCGAGTTAAAAAAAAACCTGTGGTAAGTAAATAGAATGTACGTAGTGGGTACATCGGAGCGCGTGGATGTCTCGTAGTGGCTCGTAATGCTAACGGCAGGTACTCGGGAAACTCGTGAAGTTTTTTCAACACTGTGAAAAATGTCTGAGAGTAAAAAAATTACTCGTGATGAAGTACCAGGAGTTTGATTTTTTTTTAACTCGGGAGAGCTCTTGGGTAAACAAGCATCGTGAGACAGGGGTTTTATGACCCACAGGAAAAAAAATAACTAGCACATTCTAACAGCTTGCTCCTGTGCAGATTTTGCCAAATGGAATGGCTTAAAATTGTCTCACGTTTGAAATATGCAAGTTTGAATCTTTGTTCAACAACTGATGGTGATTGCTGTGGGCATTACAGGAGTGCTGTCTTTGCCAGAGTGAGATGCAAATAGGTATATTTGTTGGAAACGATGTCATTTCAATTTGGAAATGTGACAATAGCCAACTATTTCAAAGGTTCAAAGGCTCAAAGATATTTTATTGTCACGTACCAATTAAGGTACAGTGAAATTCGATTTACCTTACAGCCATACTAAAAAAAGGTAACAAGGCACACAACGACATAAAAGTTAACATAGACATCCACCACAGCAGATTCCACATTCTTCACAGTGATGGAAGGCAATAAAGTCTAATCATCTTTCCTCCTTATTCTCCCGTGGTCGGGCCAGTCGAACCATTCGCAGTCGGGCCGATCAAAGCTCCCTCGTCAGGGCTGTTGAAGCTTCCACGATTGGGGTGGATGAAGTTCCTGTGGTTTGGGGCTCCCGAATTTGGTACCTAACCAAGGGACTGCGAGCTCCACGATGTTAAAGCGTGCAGACTCCCACGGTTGGAGCTCCAAGGTCGATCCTCGACAGGAACTGCCAGCTCCATAATGTTAATTCCTGCAGGCTCCCGTGGTTGGAGCTCCCAAAGTCAGTCCCCAGCGAGAGGCCACCAGCTCCACAATGTTAGGCCGCAGTGCGGACAGAGATATGATCTGGAAAAAATCTGCATCTCCGTCGAGGTAAGAGATTTTTAAAAAAGTTTCCCCACTCCCCATATATAACAAGGCTAAAGAGCACTAAAACATACATTTGACACATACTAAACAACAACAAAAAAGATAGGGATGAGACAGACTGTTAGCGAGGCAGCCGAAAGGAAGAACAAAGATTAAGTGAAAGTACCGGGGACTGAGTGGTCGGTAAGAAGTCTAATGCAATGATTTCCATTTTTTATAACATTCTTAATATAGCGTGACAGCCTCCAGACCATGCATTATCCTTTGGTATGATGTCAAACGTGCCTCTAAAATGCTGTTGACCAGAGAACAGAAACAGAAATAAAATGTGTAGGAAGGAACAGAAATAAAATGTTGGGTCAGGTAGCAGAGATGAAAGGCAGACATAATAGAAATATGTGCCCTCCAGTTATTGATTCTTTAGCACAAGGAACAGATGATCTTTGTTCACTCCATCTAAAGTATTCATGATTTTCATAAAGGTTCTCCCATGTTAAGAATTTGTGTTTCACTAAATATGGTGTTATTGGTCTTTTTGCAAATACAACATTTGTATTCAACATAATATCTTTTGTGTAGGAAGGAACTGCAGATGCTGGTTACACCGAAGATAGACACAAAATGCTGGAGTAATTCAGCGGGACAGGCAGCATCTCTGGAGAAAAGGAATAAGTAACGTTTTGGCACGAGACCCTTCCTCTGACTCTGAGGGTCTAGGGTAGGATCTCAATGCAAAACAGCACCTATTCATTGCCAGAGATGCTGCCTGATCCACTGGGTCACTCCAGCATTTTGTGAATATATTTTGTTGTGGATTTGAGGCAAAGGATCGGCCACAATCTTAATGATTGCTGGAATATTCACATATAAACTGCTACTAATTTTTATTTTATTTTCTACTACTTTAATTATTAGCCTGATAGTCTACTGATTTCCCTTTAAAGATGTGGCAGCAGAGTGGTGCAGAAAGTAAACGTTGCTGCTTATTGTTTCAGTGACCCTGGTTCTCCAGCCCTGTCTTTGTGGAGTTTGCAAGTTTTTCCCTGTGACCGTGTATGTTTTCTTGGTTGGTGAGGTTTCCTTCCCACACACTAAGGATTATGTTGGTTGGTCAGTTAATTGTCCTCTGTAAAGTTTTCACCAGAGTGCTTGTGTTGAATAGAAGCTAGGCAAGTTGATGGGAGAGTGGAGAGAATAAAATAGTAAGATTAAACGAGAACTTACCAGTTCGAAGTTTGATCTTTATTTTATGAGGAGTAACGATGAGGGATTACGTGAAGAAGCCCCGCCTGGCGCTGGAACGGCATACTTCACAGCAGCTGGCATGAAAAAACACAGAAACACAATAGCCGGAGTAAGATAGTAAGGCTCATCATAGATTTAGAACTACCAGATGATCATTTATTTTATGAGGGTGTGGAGTGGAGGGCACGTAATCCCTCATTGTTACTCCTCATAAAATAAAGATCAAACTTCAAACTGGTAAGTTCTCGTTTAATCTTATTATTTTACTTCGGAGTCACGTGGGTGACTACGTGAAGATTTTTGAAGCTTCTGTGGTTTTTCATGTCGTAGAATTCTTCCATACGACAGTCCGGCTAGGCAACACATACATGAGAAAACCAGACTAGTTTTAGTTCTTTCCATAAATCTTTTTAATGATAAAAGAACATATTAATAACCCTCTTTTTACACTCGGAGGGAAACCATTACAAAGTGATTAAAAGATATAAGTGATAACATAATTGATAAATATCAATCAATAGTGAAACAAAGCAGGTGGATTATAGTGAACCCCAACACGCGTGTCCAAAGCCTGTCATTGTTGTGAACAGGTTTATTGTAGAACGTTGAAAAAGTTTTCTTCTTTACACCACCCTGCGGTTTTCTAAAATATGTGCGAGTGGTACGTCCTGTAACTTCGCCGCGGATGTAGTTGCTGCCTGTGGAGTGAGATTTGAACATATCAGTGTCTACTCCTGCTAAAAGTAACACCTGTTGTTAAACCACTTGAGATTGTTTGCACTGAAGCTTTGTGTGTTTGGTTTCTTATGCGTATCATTAATGTTTTTTCATCTCCTCGAAGGAGTTTTGTAATTTTTACATAATGATTCAAATGTTTAACTTACACACAACGTGTGGGTCAATGGGATAAGCTTGAAACATTTTACCTTCGCTCCAGTTCGCCCTGGTTGCTTTGTTTGATCAGATCATAAACATGAACACAATGTTATCTGCAGTCACATGCATACAGTCTAAACGCAACATGTGTAATGTTTGCACCCTTTGAGCTGAAACCAATGCCATTACATTACTAATTTAAAATGTTAACCTTTCCAATGTGACAAACTTCCATTGGAGTCCATTGCCTAAGTAAGGTAAGTACAATGCTAAACGTTCCCAAATTTCTGTATATCTTGGTTTGGGTGGATTTTTGTTAAAGATTCCTTTCATAAATTGGATATTAATGGATGTGATCCAATTGATTTCTGGTCCGAGATTGTCCTAAATAAGATGATAAGGCACTATGTGCACTATTAATGGCACTGTAACTTAAGTGTTGTTCAAAATGCAAACTCGGAAGGAACTCCCAATATGTTTTGCAATGTTCACAGTATGATAGGATATATTTGACTGTCTGCAAAAATTTTCCCATTTCTTTATATGTGTCTATATATTGTTCTCTGAGTGCTATCTCGCCATGATGCGACTATAATATCATAGTTCTATCCGAACAATCCAAGCTCCTGTAGTGGTCTGGTCAAAACCTGCAGATTAACAAATTCATATAAGCATGTAATGGATGAATTTCTTTGGTTACTGGTTTTATCAATAAATCACTGCTGATAGGAATTGACATATATGGTTCTTTAATCATGTTTAACATCAATGGGAACCATGGTTGTGTCGGCCCAATTTGGCATTACCAATAATCCTGTGGCCAGAATCTTGTTCTATTTTCTACAGACATTGCTGAACAGAGCAAATGGCGGGAAAAGCATAAAGAACATATTCCCCCAGTTTAGTGAAAAAGCATCTACTGCTACTGCGTCTGGATCTGGTTCCCAAGGCACATATTTAGGCAATTGATGATTTAGTCTTGATTGCAAACAGATCAATGCCTGGTAAACCCATATTGAGTCACAATTTTACTGAAAACTTACTGGGTTCAACATCCATTCTGTCTTGTCTTTAAACATCCTTGATCTATTGTCTGCCACCACATTGTCTTTACCTGGGATGTAATTGCCGAAATCCACATTTGGTGGTTATACACCATTGCCATATCTGATTGACCAAACAATCACATGATACCGATCTGACTCCACCCATGTGTTAATATATGCAACAGCTGTTTTATTGTCTAATTGTATCAGTACATGCAGATTCTTTTTTGTAGAACAATATGCCTTCAACCCATAAAATGCACCCAATAATTCTAAATAGTTAATACCATATGTTTGGAGAAACATTTCCTCTTGGACAGTCCATCTGCCCCCACAGCTGGTGAATGAATCTGTCGCCCCCCATCCGAGAGCACTAGCATCTGTTTGTAAAATTACTTCAGGCTGTTGTATCAGAATGTTTTTAGCAGCTTGTAATTCCAATAAAGCTTCTTTTGTTAATTGCATAGGCCTATCAAAATGGCCTGCTCTCTTTTTTAGGGCTTTATTTTGTTCCTTTGAAGGTTTTGGTAATGTAATGGACCAATTCTACTGCAGGAAATGCTGCTACTATTTTACCAATAACCTTTGCTACTTCCTCGGATGGAGGGATAAAGGTTTGTGAATGAGACCCTACAGGTCACTAAAATATCATCATCTGGATCTGTTGGCAAAGTTACTAAATAGTATCTGAGTTAATTACAAACCCCAAATAGTTAATTGACTGTGCTGGCTGCAGCTGGGACTTAATTGGATGAATCAAGAACACCTAACTTCTCAAAATAAAGTTTTAGTTGCTGAAACTGATTTTTTAGCCTATTTGGCCCCTTTGTTCTACTCTGCCATTCAATCATTGGCTGATCTATCTTTCCCTCTTTACCCATTTTACTGCCATCTCCCCCACATCCTCTGACACCTGTACTAATCAAAAATCTTCTATTCTCTGCGTTAAAAATATCCACAGACTTGCTCTCTACAGCCTTCTGTAGCAAAGAATTCCACAGATTCACCACAGTCTGATGAATATAAATGTATCCTCATCTCCTTCCCTCCTTTATTTCTGAGGCTATGACCTCTAATCCTAAACTCTCCACTAGTGAAAACAGTCTTGCCACATCCAAGTTATTGGAGTTACTGAAAGGAAAGTTCAAAATAGGAATACATTTTTCAAATAATTCTGGTATTGTGATGAATCCTCATATAAATACAGAAGCTGCAAATCCAAAGGGATGTAAATAATCACTAACCTTGAAGGATTATTTTCCCCATCTCAACATTGAACATAAATCTGTACCCTCTCTGAACAATGCAAATACTTATAGTTTGTAGAAAGCTCCTGACACTGAATGAAAATCAAAAAAAAACATTGAATGCTTGTAAGCTGAAATAAAAACAAAAGTTATTGGAAAAGTGATTAACAAAATATGTAATGTTTTAGGTCCAGGAGATTCAGTAAAATTGCGAAAATGAAAATGTATCATTTACAATGATCTTGGATCTGAAGCTCCAACAGTTACTCTTTCCAGCACTTCCTAATACTGTATACCAGGCAGTCTGGGTACAACAAGAGTCAAGTCTGAGGCAGACTCCAGATAATAACTGTACATAAAGAGTGATACATTTGTGTTGGTCTATCAATAATCATAACCTGCAAGTTTATGAAACTTAGTCACTCTTATGCAACAAAATCTTAAAGTTAATTTCTTCTCAGCAATGCGGTGAATAACCTGTTTTGTGGAGTTGCTGGAAGGATAACCTTGGGGCCAGAAAAATGCTCAAGCTCCGTGTTTAGAAGTATCTAATGGTCTATTTATGCTAACCTGATTTTCACAGTTCAGTCTTAAAGATGACATTTCCTGTCAGTGAAATATTTCCTTGGTTCATGACCAAGCCTTAACCTGATGTAGTAAGCAAACATCATTCTTCAAAGCAGGAGCTGTTAATAAAATTAGTTCAGTGATTTTGAAGAGAAAAACTGAATTGTCAGTTATATATTTCACTCAAACAGAAATTCAGCATATTTGCCTAAGAACATTTTTTTAAGGTCAAATTATCTTTATTTATAATTTATATCTATGTTCTTCAATGCTCTCTGTCATTGGTGTCATGTTTTGCTGATCCCCATGTTTTTAGAAAAACCAAGTGTATATCACTTGATATTGTGTAGATTAATTGGCCTGCATGTGTAAAAAAGCCCCAAATATGTAGGGAGTGGTTTGCAAAAGTGGGCTATCGTGGAGTTTATGTACAATGCTAAATGATCAATGTCGCTTGGATGAAGGGGCCTGTTTCCATGTTGTATCTGTAAACAAAATTAAAAGCAAAGGAAAATTGGGTCAAAGTGCCCCAAACAGAAATGTAATACGAGGAGCAAAAAGTTGTCAGATTGCTGGACAGAGTTTTTGGCAAACAGCCCCAACTTCCCTCCTTTTTGCGGACCTTGCTCTCTGCCTCGATCTTGCTTCCTGTGCATTTGGGTACTTTTCCAGGTGCGTTCTTCTTGTAGACCTCAATTCAATTTCAATTCAAATTTAATGTCATTGTACAGATACAAGTATGGGTACAACGAAATGCAGTTTTTAGTGTCAAATACGTAGTGATAGCAATGTTTAGGTAAATACTGATAAATAAATACAGATGTGGGAATCTATCGGCGGGGACTCCGAGTTCAGCAGTGCGATGGTGTTATTTGTAGAAGCTACACCGCCCTGCTGGTGCGGGACCTGAGGCGTCCTGTACCGCCTCCCCGATGGTAGGAGGGCAAACAGTCCATGGTTAGGGTGGGTGGGAGGGGTCCTTGATGATCTTCCCAGCCCGTTCAGACACCGTTTCCGGTGGAGGGCATCCCAAAGCAGGTAGGCGGGGGTGGCACCGATGAAGTGTCTGGGCGGTTTTCCACCATCCGTTGTAGTGCCTTCTGTCTGCTACGGGAACTGCTGTACCATACGGTGTAAAGCAGGATGGTCAGGATGCTTTCGATGGTACGCGGCTAGAAGTTGGTCAGGATCTGGGGGTATTGACAGGTGGGCCTTTTATGAGCCTCCTCAGGAATTAAAGGCTGTGCTTGCGCCTTTTTTTGACAGCTTGGTGGTTTCTTTGTTGGAGGGACAGACAGAGATCCTACAGAGATGTGTACCGAGGAGGAATTTGTAGTTGTGACTGCTCACCTCAGTTCCCGTGTATATGGATGGGTGGGGTGTGTCTGCCCCCTCTGTTTTTCCTGAAGTCGACAATGATCTCCTTCGTCTTTTGGGAGTTAAGGACGGAGGTTGTTATTGGCACACCAGGTTGGTCAGGTGCTGGGACTCCTCCCTGTTGGTGACTCGTCGTTATCGTACTGATCAGTCCTACCACCGTGGTTGTCTGGAAATTTTATGATGGCGTTGTAGCTAACAGTAGGATGCAGTCATGGGTGAGAGAGAGTAGAGAGAGAGGAATGAGCACACAGGCCTTGTGCCGCCAGTGTAGTGTACAGTGTTTATAGTGGGTGGAAGGAGTGGGTTGTTGATCCTAACGATGAGGGTCTGTGTTAGATGAGGAAATCCAGTGTCCAATTGCAGCAGAGGGAAGTGGAGTGCCAAAGACCGCTTAGTTTTGGTGATCATGCTAGCGGGTATGGGACAGTGTTAAAGGCGGAACTGAAGTCGATGAACAGCAGCCTGATGGAGGAGTTAATTGCTGTCCAGTGTGGGTCAGGGCAGAGTGTATGGGCCGCAGATTATTGGCGTCTTCTGTTGGACCTATTGGTCCGGTAGGCAAACTGGTGGGGGTCCAGGTGGGGGGGGGGAGGCTGGCTTTGAGGTGAGCCAAAGTTCAGCGCTCGAAGCACTTGGCTGATGACAGGGTGAGTGCACTGGCCGGGAAAATCATTGAGACTCCGTGTCGTGATTGTTTGGGCCTGGCTCATGGTAGATGTATTGAGGCAAGTGGGGAGACGACACCTGGGCCAGTGACGATTGAAAGTGTCAGTGAGGACCATGGTAGTTGTCCAGCACATGCCTGGAGCCCCAGGCCGGGGTTGCCATCGGGGCGGGCAGCTTTTGTGCTCATTTACACCTGCTCAGTGCATCTCTGAACAGCAGAGTGGAGAGACTGAGGGGTTGTTCATGCGGGGGTGGAGCACCTTTGATGGAGGAGTTTTGTTGTCCCGTTCGAGCGGGCGTAGATATAGTTTAGCTCGTCAGGAAGGGGGAGTGTCTGGGGGGGGGAGTGTTAAACTTTATGGTTGATCGGGCAATGGTTTGATTCCTTGCCACATGCGCCTGGGGTCAGAGTTATTCGGAAATGCTCCTCAATCCGCGTTTGTGATTAAGTTTAGCAATCTGATTCCCTTTTTTCAGCATTGGCCCTGGATGAGCTGTAACCCCGGGGGGCTTCGCTGATTTAATGCGCGTCGCGAGCTTCTGCAGGAGGTCTGACCTCCCTGTTCATCCCCACGGTTCTTGGTTAGGGAAGGTCCTTATTACTTTGTGTTGTAGTGACGTTGTCCGTGCAGAATTTTATGTGTCCAGGAACGGTTGAGGGTGTATGAGTTATTGTCCACTTGGGAGTTGAAAGGTGGGCTGTGTGGCAAAACAGACCTCCAGTGCTGGTTTGCTGAAACTTTGTTCCTGTAAGACAGAGACCAGTCCCCCTCAGGCCAGAACTTCACTGACCTCACGGAAGTGTTCAAGTCTGATCAGTGGTGTGTATTTGGGTGCAGGAACGTGAGAGGAGGGTAGACTGTCCCAGGTGGGGGAGGGGGAGGGCTTTGTATGCAGCATGCAATGTTGCGTGAATACTAGGTCCAGAGTCTTGTTACCTCTGGTTGGGCAGGGTGACATGTTGGTGGAATCTGGGGGAGTACAGTTTTGAGGTCTAGAGTGGTTGAAATCACCTGCAGCAATTAAAAAGCCCTCTGGGTTGTGCAGTTTAGTTGTCTGCTGATAGCAGCTGGCAGGATCCTCCATTGTAGCCTGGCATTTGCGTCTGGGGGCTACATAGACTGCAGTGATAACTGTCGATGTAAATTCCTGGGCAGATAAGAAGGGCCCTGCACTTTATCATCAGGGTATGCCAGGTCAGCAGAGCAGTGACTACCAATCCTGACAGCATTCTGTACACCATGAGTTATTCACATAAATGCACAGTCCGCCGCCCTTGGTCTTACCGGAGTCCTCGCTGTTCTATCGGCACTGAACGACTGTGCGCCCCTCCAGCCTCGATGGGCGTTGTCCGGGATGTTGTCGGTGAGCCTTGTTTCGGTTGAAGGCCATGGCGTTTGCAGTCGGCGATTCGTTTGTGTGTGGTGATGCCGCCTTCCCCACAGCCGCCAGTTCGTCGATCTTATCCACCAGGGACCGGGACATTCGCGAGGAAAATGCTGGGCAGAGCTGGCTGGTTGCGGAGTTTGATCTCAGCCTCGCTCGACAGCCTCGCGCTTCCCCACGTCTCTGCTGCAGGTCCCTGCGCGCCTCCGGGCACTTCCTGGTCGGGAGAGCTGGCCCGCTGACCCGGTGTCCTGACGATCTCCGGCGGAAGTTGAAAGTCGTTCTGCGGTTGTTACATGCAGTCGGCACGAGCTTGAACTTAAAATACATGTTTCAATCTCAGAATTAGTACGACAAGTTCAAGGTGGAGTAAAACTCTTGCCAGAAAATTACTAGAAAACTATCTTTAACAGGTGTTTCAATCATATCTTATCATATTTCTTCTTGACTGTAGACATGTCAAAAACGATGGATGTTTCTGAAATATACTGGCTTTCAGAAGCAATCAAAAAAATTTCAGGAACTGTAAAAGTTAATAGAAGTGTTTACAACATCTATTACATTGAAAAATAAATAATACATTTAAAATCAATTAAATATTTTAACTATTAGCTAATCAAATGTTAAAGGTTTTTCTTTTATTTTTAATAGTGCAATGAAATCCTTGATTTAACTTTTAAAATTACAAGGTTATTGCAAATTAATTATTTTAATCGTTCACCAGTACCTTCCCCCCAATATCTTTATTTTGCAATTGTTTTAGTTAAAAAGCATTGAGTGGTTCATGGAGTGGGTATTTTTCCATCCAATACTGAACAAGTGACTATGTATGGATTACATAGTTTGGAGTTATGGGTTGTTTTGAAATATACAGGGCTTTAATAACCACTTGTATAGGTTACTATTATCGCGTTGTACTAAAGACATCTGGCAGAGTACAAGCACATTCCCTCTTGGCGCCGAGAATATTTCATTTATTTTTTCTCATAAATGGGTCCATATGTCCTTGCAATTGTGGGTTTTTTCTTCGAGTCAAGAGACAAGCATTGTCCCTACACCGGTTCTTATGGGGACTCAGTACTCAGGTGCCAAACATGAGTACTATTTTCCATGGCTAGATAAATTACCCTATCTATTGTGTCCACAGGTGCTGCCGAGCTGCCTAAATTTTCGCACAGCATCCTACATGTTTTGATCTCTTTCAAGGGGCTTTTTTATGGCACTGTGACAAATTTTCATTAAACATCCAGCCAGATAAACTGGCCAGCATAATAAAATTTACACAAGTAAAGTAAATGGTTAAGTTTATGAAAAGCTTGCATTTTGTTCATTAGAGTCTCCATTCTTATTAACATTAACAAAACACTACCTGGATCACTCGAACAGATGCAAACCATGATCTTATACTTCCTCTTTCACTTCTCCAGGGTCACCAACAGTCCTTTTTGTGAGGCAGCAGTTCACTTGCAACTCCTCCAAGCTAATTTCCTGTAATCTGGGTAGCTTCCGGTGTGGGCTCCGATATATCGGTGAGGCCAAGCGGACTTTTTGGTAAATACTGATGCTCAGCCTTCTTTAGCCTACGTGGATCCCCCGTTGCCAAACATTTTAACCCTTCCAAATTCCGATACTGACCTTCTGTCCTGGGTCTTCTCCACATCAGAGTGAGCCACATGCAAATTGGATGACAGCAACCTCATATCTCACTTGGGCAGCTTACAACCCAACATTTGAACATTTATTTCTTTCATTCCAAGTAACTCTTGTATTCCCTCCCCACTCTCTCCTCCACTTCCCCACTCTAGTCATCCTACCAGTTCCACTATTTGTATCCGTGTATCCCTCTCGTTAGCACATCTTCTGCAGCCAAAAATGGGCCTTTATGGATTTCACCATTCTTGAAGTAATCTTTGATGGCCCTATTTGTTCTGGCCTTTTCTTGCCTCCAGTTTTTTGCATCCCCTGGTCCACCTCTATCTTTCAGTATGAAGAAGTGTTCCGACCCACAATATCATCTATGCCTTTTCTCCCAAGATGCTGCCTGACCCGTTATGTTACTCCAGCATTTTGTGTCTTTCTGGTATAAACCACATCTGCCGTCCCTTCAAAACTCACTGATGAACAAGGTTAGTTGATATCCATATCTTTATTCACCCAGGACCATTTCTTGATAACGGCTTGTTCTGTCATCTTCAGATGTGAATTATCACATAATGTCTCTCAAATTGTAGTTTTATCCCAGGAAAAACAAAAGTAGGAAATAATGCTGTCATGAAAGTCAGAAAAAACATATTTGCGACTGATCTGCCTTTTCATTCTATTCATTTAGACAACTTTCCAGATTTTCGGCTGCTTCAGTATATTATAGCTTCTGAGAGTGCCAATTGTGCTTTAGCATTCTGACTTAAAGATGTGTGAAGCCATTACGAAATGTTGGAACAACTAACGGTCACTGTACACTTCCTGTTGTAGTAAATAAAAAGCATTTTGATTTCCAAATACAGAAATGCTTAAGTAGAATGCGCATCAGAAAAAAATTTGTTCTTAGCAAACCTGTTTTTAAAAAAAATATGTGCGATTCATTAGTGTTTCATTATCATTATAGTCTTATACAGATTAATGGGTGTGATATGAAAGCCTTTTTGCTTTCTGATGAGATAAACTAAAAACAATTGGAAGGAAACAAATGCACATACCCTTGTCATACCCATAATAATAAAGTATAATTTGGATATATTGCTTACAGTTCACATCAATTTCGATAAGAAAAAGCAATCAAGCAGAAAATAAATGCAGTCTTTTAATTGGCAGTCCAGGTCTTGCTTTCAGCCCTTCCATTGTCACACAGCTCAGTATCTACAAATGAGACAACTCGCTGAAAACTCTGATTAGGAACAAGTTTTAACTAAGAGACATCATTTATAAAATGGTGATGCAATAATATTTTCTGCTATTTATTTAATTATTTCCCTTCTGAGTATTTTTCAATGTGACTATGGACATTGTATTTCTCCTTAGCTCCAGGGTATAGATGCCAGCAGCAACAATCTCGAAAGGATTAAAAAACGAAATATAAACGGAATTTACCTCAATCCCAGAATTTGATAATTGCACAATATGTCAATATTCAAATGACACTGGATCAGCAAGGTCTTGTGATATTGGGATTAGCGTTAGGATATGGAATGGTGTGAGACAAGTATGAGGTTCAGGATAATTACAGAAGGAGTGTTTAGGTTATGGGACCACTGGGTGTGTCCTGAGGTCAGGTTGCAATAGGAAAGCTTTAAGGGCTTGTCCCACTTAGGTGACTTTTTAGGCCAGTGCGGGAGACTCTGCGCTCACCACATGGTCACCACATGGTCGCCACATGTTCGCTGATGGTCTCTGGTGAGTCTCCTGCATGGTCAGGAACTAGTCGCATCCACAATATGGTCGCTGCAAATTGGTCGCCGTGGAGAAAATCAACAATCCTGTAGCCGTAGGTGCAGTTGTAGTCGAGGTAGTCATAGCTAGTTTTAGTTAATCATCTTTGCTGACCAGTCATTTTCATTGGTTCATTGGGGAAAAAAAATGTAAGCAGGAGTTTTCAGAACCAAGGATAACCGCCAAGAGATACACAGCTGGGAAATGTCTGCCGAATTTTCCAGCTGTGTATCTCTGGCTTATTAAAAGTTGTCTTGCTTCTTAAAAGTTGTCTGCACTCCTCCCCTCTCCCCCACACCCCTCCCCCCTCTCTCCCCCCCTTTCCCAACTCCCCCCCTCTTCCCACGCCCCTCTCCCCCTTTCCCCCTCTTTTAAAAGACTTACCGTACACTGTGCTAGCCATCTTAATTACACAAACAGCGCCAACCTTCCTGTTCATCGCAGTGTGTGTCCTGTATCATCTTGGCTTTGTACCATGTGAATTTCAGACAGCGCTCCCCCGATTACCCTGGCCCCTGCCTTTGCGATGTGTGTGTGTGTGTGTTTATATGTTCCACTCTGACAGTCGTCGTTCCCATTCCCCGTTTTACAAGCGACAGCCGGCAACTTGACTGTTGGCGGCAGTCTGCTGAAAAATCGCTAAGTGGGACAGGCCCTTTATGAGTTGAGACGGGTGACCCAAATTCGTGGACAGAGAGAGGGAAAGTCTCAGGAGAGCCCTCCAGTTTCCACCAGGTACCAAATAATATTATTTTAAACTTTGAATTTAGTGTATGTGGACCTATTTGCAGTGATAGGGAACATAGTCCAACAGTTATGTGTGGGGCAAATAAATGGGCAAAGAAATAGGACCGATCTTGTCATTGCCCCACATATAAAATCACCAGTCATCATTTCTCCTCCACATACTTACAGACCATTCTTTCTAATGTAATGGACACTTCTAACTAACACACTCAGTCAATCTGCTACATTCCCATCCAAGTAGGTATGTTACAAAACGTACCTTCAGCGGCGCTGCAGTTCTGTCACTGGCCATGTGTGCGACTTTGGCGCCTTTGAGGGGGGGGGGCGGGGTTACAACTGAAAGATTATGTTAAATCACATACACAAGTATATAGAACTAGAGAGCCAGAGATTCTAGATAAATGTTTGAATAAACACCCCAACTGTAATGCGGTTTTTCTCCTACCTGTCCTGGATATATTTTCTCGGGGTGCAAGCTTTTGCTGAAGATTTGTTCTGACTGCCGGTCTATGATTTTTTTTTTCAGTGCCCCACAATTTCAGTGCTGGAGTAAAATAAAATTAGCTTCTAATGCCGTGAACGTCGACAACGGGGACAGATTTCACGTATGGGACAGGTAAAGGAAAGACGTTTTACATATAAATGTGCTTCTTAGGATGACCTTAATCCACATTTCATGTTGCGAAAAGGTGATTTAGGACCCATACGAACTGGCAGTGTTTTTCCTGCTGATATGGGGTTTAAATTCACCGCAAACGCAATGTTCCAATCGATCGCATTCCACAAAATCCCACTCGCAAGATGATTAAAATGCCCATTAATTTACGGGAATTATACACTAAATTCCTTCAATTTGGCCTAAAAATTCATGACAATGAGATTTAAAAATCATGTTATATTGTGAATTCTTGTGTGAATGTTATTTGGACACTTAGGCTATTTAAAAAAGTTAATCTTTTCAAAAGAAATGGATAGATGTTTAGATCTAGTAATTGAATTTTATAATTACCTACAATTGGGTAGCTAACTAATGATATGCTTTAATTTCAGGTCATCCAAGTAAGATTGTTTTATATTTGTTTCAGAATGCTTTAATCTATAATAACTGAAAATTTATTTCAGTTCTCTTAATTTTTAAGAAAGTTATGGGCTTTTGACTGTCCTCGATCACAGCTTTTGTGTTAAGTCAATGGAAAAGCAATAGGGAACACAATTTTAATTTCAGAGTATGAAAATGGCCATAACCTTTTTAATACTGAAGATATGAAAGTGAATTAGGTGTCGAATTAAACTTCTTTTTATGCTTTATCTGATGGGATAAATTGCAGACTTAATTTTTTAAATCTCAAAATTTTGTAACATTGCTAATCCAAGCAGCTAAATTCAACTACTCCCATAAACAGTCACAGGGATCACAATGCATTTATTTAAGAGGGTACACAAAAAGCTGGAGAAACTCAGCGGGTGCAGCAGCATCTAAGGAGCGAAGGAGATAGGCGACGTTTCGGGTCGAGACCCTTCTTCAGTCTGAAGAAAGGTCTCGACCCGAAACGTCGCCTATCTCCTTCGCTCCTTAGATGCTGCTGCACCCGCTGAGTTTCTCCAGCTTTTTGTGTACCCTCGATTCTCCAGCATCTGCAGTTCCTTCTTTTAAAAAAAGCATTTATTTAAGAGTTTAGAGATATAGCGTGGATAGCCCCGAATGGAGTGAATGTGGAGAAGATGTTTCCATTAATGGGAGAGTCTAGGATCAGAGGCCATTGCCTCAGAATAAATGGAAGTACATTTAGAAAGGGGAAGAGGAGGAATTTAGTCAGGGGATGGTGAACCTGTGGAATTTGTTGCCACAGTTGCTGTGGAGGTCGTCAATAGATACCTTTTCTTTTTAAAGTTAAATTTTATTAGAGGTATGTACATATCATAGTCCGAACCACTACAAACTTTGTTAAACGGTTCCATATTAAATATCCAGGATTCCAGGGTCTCCGCTACCAATGTAGCTGGGGTCTTCATTTATCGGTTACATATTAACATTGACTCTAATTATTATTAATTTATTTTAATAGATAGAAAAAATAAAGAAAAATAAAATAAAATTAGAAAAATAGAATAAACTATTCATAATACAACTTAGGAGATAGGTCTGCAGGTAAGAAAGCATAACTATTCATCTAGTCCTGGGTTCAAGCTTCCGTCAGGTATCAGCGCCGGTCCATTCTACCCCTTCAAATGATCTATGAATGGAGACCATATTCTAGTAAATAATTCTGGTTTGTCAATTAAGACAAATCTAATTTTTTCCGGATTTAAGGTCTCCGACATCTCCATAATCCACATTTTGATTGTGGGGGATGCAGGGTTTTCCCAAAATTTTAATATTAAATGTTTCCCAGTTATTATACTATAATCAAGGAAATTTCTTTGGTTTATTGTAAGTTTTAGGTATTGTTCAGATATGCCCAATATTATTAATTTAGGATCGGGCTCCAGTTGAGTATTAACCACTACGGAAATAATTTTTAAAATATCCACCCAAAATATTTTAATTTTGTGCAACTTACAAAGGTATGGGTTAAATTAGCCTCAGAATATTGACATTTATCACAGATAGGAGGAATATTAGGAAAAATTCTATTTAATTTTGATTTAGAATAATGCAATCTATGTAATATTTTAAATTGTATTAAAGAATGTCTGGCGTTTTACGAACATTGATGTATATTTTGTAGACTTTCATCCCAAATACCTTTCGTTAAGGGTTGAACTACTTCAATTTCCCATGCTTGTCTATGTAATTCAGTCGATGGTTCTCACTATCTAAAGAATATTATTTAATGTAAGATATGAATTTGGCTGAGTTGGGGTTGTTTTTTATTCAACCGATTTTATCTAGAATCTCTGGCTCTCTTAGTGCTATATTCTTTGTGTATGTGATTTAACATAATCTTTCAGTTGTAAATATCTAAAAACACTATTTGAATGTAATCATAATTCCTGTTGTACCTCCTGAAACGAGAGGAACACATTTTTATTAAGATGTCCCATCTTTTAATCCCCATAATGTTCCATAGACACCCTTTATCCATATTGAAGGCTTAAATGAGGGTTTTATTTGCAATAGAGCGAAAGTGTTAAGTTATCCAATTTTAATGTCTTTTTTATTTGTTTCCAAATTCAAATACCACTATGTTTAAATTGGGTTTTCACTATAGATTTTTTTATTCAATATTGGTAAGAGTTAATAGAAAAGGGCCCATTTCAAATGGAGACAGTCTCTCCTTTTCCATCTCTTTACAGTCTGTTTGATCCATATCTTCCAAACCAGATTGACTTAAGTTTTTGACATTGACTGCCAGAATAAATAGAAATGTTGGGTAAGACTAATCCTCCATTCATTGGGTTTACATAAGTGTCTTTAACTTATTTTGTGATTATTATAATCCCAAATAAAACTTGTTACATTAGAGTCGACTTTTTTTATAAGACATTTTAGGGAGATATATCGGAATTGAATTGAAAGAGATATAGAAGTTGAGGAAGGAAAATCATTTTAATAGCATTAATTTACAGCATTGAAATGGGAAGTGTTTACCATATATTGAATTTTTATGCAATTTTTAAGGGAAAGGTTCTAAAATTTGAATTTCTTAAATACAAGAAGTATATTCTTGGTCAAATAATACCTAAGTATTTAATTTTTTTATTCATAATCTTTAAAAGGTGATTTTGTTTGCAATAAATATAAATTAGTTCCATTTATTGGCATAATCTCATTATTATTCCAAGTGATTCTGTTTCCCGAGAATAACCAAATTGAGCTATAGGATTTAACAGGTTATGGATGCTAATTTCTGGATTTGTATATATATATAATACATCTTCTGTTATAGAGAAATTTTATTAACTGTATTTTAGTAGTATACCATATATTTCTGGATGTGCTCAAACCCTTTTCTGCTAGTGGGATTCAATAGAAGGAGAATAGTAATGGGACCTTGTCTACAACCTTTAGTTAAATCAAATTTTTTTTAATAACATATGATTTGTCAATTATGTCTGTTTGGGTTGGTATATTAGAAGCTTAACCCAAGTACAAAAACTTCTCACCTAATTGAATTTTTCCTCACTGAAACATAAAATAGGGCCATCAACTTGATCGAAATCGGCTTTCTCTGCATCTAGCGAAATGGACTGCTAAATCCACATTTAGCTATTCGATATTGAGTATATATTGTTAATAAATCGTCTCAGATTATAATATGATAACGTTTGGAATTAAAGCAGTTTGATCGTGTTGTATTAATTTATGAATCATAAGCTTAATCTATGTGCTAAAATTTTGGTTAATATTTTCTCGATCGGTGTTAGAGAGCAATTGCTCTATATGAACCTGGGTCTTCAAGGCCCTTATCCATTTTTGGTATAAGTATTATTGTTGATTCATTTAAAGTTTCTGGGAGATTTGTTGCATGAATGCCGGAGTATATAATGATCTGTATGCGTGGCGAGATCAAATCATTAATTTTTTTAAATAAAATTCACTTATTTAACACATCTGGGCAGCGGCCTTTCCATTTTTTAAGAACTAATAGATGCTTCATTATCGTTAATGATATTTCAGCCTAATAATTCACTTCTTTCAAAATCTAACAGTAGTTACATACTGTAACGAATAATTCCATTCCTTGCAGAACCCACTGCCGTTTTGGTTGAGTAAAGTGTTGATATAGTCAGAGAATCTATCATAAAATACCTTGGGTAGTGTTAATATTATTCCCATTATCTGTTATATTTATATATTGTTTTTTGCCCCATCCTGTTTCCAGAGTTGGCGTGCTTATTAATATTTGTGTTTATCACCAAATTCAAAGTGTAACTGTTAAGTCTTGATAAAATTAATTTTATGATTTGGTTGGGAGTATATTTGGTTTACTATATTTTGGAGTGCAGCATTTTTATTATGTATTTTCATAGGAAGAGCGATTGAAATTCCATATCTAATTGGCCTTATTTCATTTCCAATACCAGTTGTTTGGCGTGGTTCTCTTTATTGCAAATGCTTGCGCGGAGATTAATGCTCCTCGTATAAATGATTTGAATGTTTCCAAAGAAGGGAGGCAAAATTTCAGGGCAGTCATTTGTCTCAAAAAACATATTTATCTGTTAATAAAATATTTCGTAACACATGCTTTATCATTTATAATTTGAGGGATTAAGTCTCCATTTGTTGTTGCTAATCGTCATTCACTTAGTTTGATCATAAATGTTAAAGGTGCATGGTCCAAAATTAAATATGATGCTATTTTTCGAATTATATAGTAAATGGGATTTAGTTAGAATCTACTAAAAAAAATCCTTTCCTTGAATAAGGTTTTATGTACTGTTGAGTTAAAATGAGCTATTCCTTTCCAGGGACTAGGGAACAAATGGTCGGCACGATGGACTGGAACAAAAAAAAAAAGGCCGGAGAGGGTCTGTTTCCGTGCTTGTAATTGTTTATGGTTATATGGTTTATATGGTTAGATGGGTTTTTCAATTCAACCAAACATTTGATTGGTGTATTGATGTATGAGTTTATTAATTCGCTCGTCTTGGATTTTGGTTTTCTTTGTCTGATGATCTATCGTAGGAAATTAGTGTACAATTTAAATCTCCACGATTTTAAATTATTGTTGTGGCGCCGGGGATAGTATTAAATATATTCTTAAAAAACAAGTTTTAAAATTGGACATAGGGACATTGAGTAAAAATCACTTTTTTTGATATAATTTACCCACTTGTATAATTTTATATATATACCATTGATGTCCGTATAGTTAGTTATGTGTGTTTAAAGGTAACCTTTACGAATTAAAAATTGCCGACAACTCTGCCTTATGAGAGAATGAAGAGTGTATGTTTTCAGCGATCCATTTTGCTTTCAATCTATGTTGTGCGTCGTTTTTAAGGTGGGTCTCTTGAAGAAATGTGATGTTGCTTTGAGTGATTTTATGTGTACTAATACCTTACCCTCTCTGGATTGACTCCTTCATTCCCTTAACATTCCAACTACAAATAAGTAATTCCTTGTTCCCCCGTTTTTTCTTTTACGTCTTGCATCTTGTGGTTAGGGTGGTCTATAAAAGGAGCAGATAGCTCAGCACCGTAAACCCGACATTCACCAACACAGGGGACAGATGAGTTTGTTAAACCTATTCAAATAAATCTTCCTCACGGACACATCTCAACAAAATAATATTGTAAATTAATTCACGTTTTTAAATAGTCTAGTAAAAAATACAAAAAAGTAAAAAAATCATATAATAATAAAAGTTTAAAGAAGGAAATAGAGAAACGACATCTAAAATTCAGTGTAGTTAGTGCTTAGCCACACTAACTGGCTGACATCAAAGGACTTCCGTTAGATTAAAAAAAAAAAATCCTAGCCTATGACGCTTTAAAAAATTGATATGAGTAATTTACGGGATTAAATTAAACTATTTTTGGTCCAGAGTATTAGTAATCAAATGGTGAGGTCATTATGACTCTCTTAGTTAATTATTAGTCAAGTGTGTTAGTCTGATGTAAATAAGGATGAACATAACAAATCCCAATTAATAAGTTACTCTAAAATTATATACCTTTTTTTACATTTCATGTTTTGAACTAATTATTCCAATAATAGTAACAAGTGATTTTAATGATTAGTAAAATTGTTAGAAAAAATGAAGAACTAAAATAATAGAATTCAATGTCCATAACAGGTAGGACTGCAAAACACATTGTCGTTTTCAGCTTTCAGTAGTCTCTGAATAAAGCAATTTAAAGTTCAATTTATTCTCAACAAGATGACGATTTTATATGAATGTTATTCAGTCTCACTCGACCACAATTTCTGTACGCCAATGCCTTTCTTGTGATCACTAAAAAACTGTTCTTTCTGTAGTTAAGTGATCTCAATCTTGGCAGGGTACTGCAATCCATATTTCAAGTTGTCTATTCTTCTTTAGAATCCCTCTTGTCTCCGTAATAAACGGCTCTCTTCTGACACCTCTGCAGGATAATCTCGAAATTCTGCTTATTTGTCTCCTTCAAGTATAGATTCTTTGTTGCCAGCCAGTTTTTTTCCTGATATCCTCCAAAGCATGATCGTATTAGACCTTCAATATCTCGGGAGGGCGTTGGGTCCAAGCGACGCCAAGAACTCTGTGTGCCCGCACCTAATATGGGCTGTTGGTCTAATTCAAGATATTTTTTAAGATCGTAAGAATTGCGTCAACAGTCACGGAGATCTTTTATCCTTCTATACTTATGAACGCCCACATTTTTAAAATCCTGTCGTCCCTGGCATCCTCCAAGTCAATACATTTTTTCGTTACTTTCTGCAGTAAATCTGATAAACTTTGTTTCTTTCCTGCACAGGAGAGTATCTGTAAAGTTTATTCCAAGTAGTTATGGCGTCAGCTTTCTCCCCCATTTGTTGATGCATTGCAGGAAGGTCGACTCGCATTATCATTAAAGTTGGATTCAATAGATTCATAATTTTTCGTTTACCTACATTGATTTGTAAGTCGAAATTTACTTTTCCTCCTTTCACTAATTTAGTCAGTTTCATATACGCACAAGATTAGTCATTTTATTTTCAAACTCTAAGAAGTCTTCTTTATATTTTTAAGGGACTTTTCAAGTTGTCTTTAATATTCAATTCATTTTTAAAGCTTATCAATTATTCGTTATACTTGCAATTTCCTGTGTAATATGGTTGCGAAGTTCGTGTCCATTTCATGTTTTTTTATCTTTGTCTTAGGGGCCATTGAGACGTTCCTCTGGGAAAACGTTAAAACAGAGCCGAGGCTTCAGTCGGGCCTACTTCCTCCTTCGGTTGTTTTCCTCTTGTTATTAGTTTAGTCGTTCTTTGTGGGGGAGGCGTTGCAAAACGAAAATTAAAGGTCTCAGAGTCGCGGTCGGAATGGACATCACGCAAGCTGGCGTCGAGCGTGTCTGCAGTAGTTCTGATATAATTCCCGTTTTTTTGGGGGGTTTTGTGGCGGGCGGTGGGGGAGCATAGCTGGCACTCACCCTACTCCACCCATTAGTGCACTCCGGAAGTCATCAATGGTACTTTTAAGAAGATTCACAGATTCTCGATTAGCATGATCGCAGGGGTTATGGGAGGAAGGTAATGAATGTGGTTGGGAAGGAAAGATAGATCAGCCATGATTGATGGCAGGTAGACTTGGAAGGGCGGAATGGCCCTATTCTCTTCCTACAAATAAGATACTTATGAACGTACGATTGTGGAAACAGAAAGCGCGTCAGCCCACCATGCCCACATGCACATCCATGTTGGCCGCTTTTCACATCCTACACATGGGGCAATTTACATAAGTAATTTCCAAAATGTATTGTGTCCACGGGGCAAGCCAATTTGTTGTGTCAAGCTGAGATCTAATGCATAACTTCAGGCCCTGACTGACTGGCCATGGACAGAACTTGCATGGCTTCAAAACTATTTACCGCTGTGGTGGGCATGCAGGGGAAAGAGGCCTAAAGCTATTGAAGGTTACAAACTTACCTCTTCTGAGCTGTGGTCCTTTATAGCTGATGAAAAAGTGGAATCGAACATGCAATAAATTACAGTCCATGTTTAGGGTAATCCAAATCGCCTCTCTAAATGTCAATTTTTGGACAAGGAGGAAGTAACTCCTGGCTTGCTGCATTCCTTCCCAACATCATGTATCTGTACGCCCAATCATCCTCCTACATTCACCACCCCCACTGCCGGGTGTGCAGCCAATAGAATAAGATATTATTGCACTTTGTCATATCTTATGAAATACTCTTGCTCAACTGATTCTATTATAGTGTATAAAGAAACCACAGTGTTAAAACAGAGAATTTACATGCCAAAATCTATTTTCGCAGAGGGTAGTTGGTACCTGGCACATGTTGCCAGGTTGGTGATGGGGAAAGTAACAATAGTGGCATTTAAGAAACTTTTAAAAAGGCAGGTGGATATGTCAGGAAAAGATATGGATCACTTGTAGCAGATTAGAATAGGTATACATTGGTATCTTTGTTCACCACTGACAATGGGTGCTGAAGGATTGTTCGGTGGTTCTCCTTACTGTTCTACATTCTAAAATTTCTACATAACCTTTCTCAATTACTGGGGCTTGATTTGACAAGAACACCACATCCTGTTGCTGAGAAAGATTACCTTTTCACAAGATGATTTTTAAGAACTCAATTCATAATGCTTCTGCTATTCCTTCAAAGCAAATGGATTTTAGAGAACTTCACTCAAATTCTGCTAGCAAGTTATATGATTCATCAACGAACATGAGCGTTTGCCTCTGCTTTATGCAGTGGAAAGGAATTATTGAAGTCCAGAAATGAAAGCTATACATGAGAGTGGTGTAAACGCTTTCTGATCGAATGAAGCTTGTGTATGATCAAAAATATTAAACAGGCTATTTACAAATAGGTTTTAGCAGTTAAGTGAAAATATCTAATTCATTACAATTAGGGATGTGATTTATGAAACATGTATAGAACTTGTTTATATCTCTATCACTCTAATCCTACCTAGTACATGATATCATTGGACATATGGTGATCTAAAACTATTCTTGAAGTGCAGATGATTGAATAACACTATCCAGATTATATATAGACATTATCGAGACACATGGCCAAGCTAAAGAGGCATTTTAGCTATTGTTTTTTTTTTCATTCGTAACTTAAATGTGGTGGAAAAGCAGGGATTTTTACTGTTCATTCCTTTAAAATCACCTGAGCTAATGAGTGTGGAAACACGCCCTTCGGCCCAAAACTTGCACACACACACCGACCAACATTTTCCATTTAACATAGTCCCACTTGCCTGATTTGGCCAATAATCCTTTAAACCTGTTCAACCCATGTCTATCCAAATGTTTCTTAAATGTTGAGATTCAACCTGCCTGTACTACCTCCTCTGGCAGTCGTTCCATACACACACCCTCTGTGTGGAAAATGTTCCTATTAGGTTCATTAAATCTTTCCCCCCCCCATCTCACCTTTTATCTATGTCCCTCTCCGGTTACTCGACTCGCTACTCTGGGCAAGGGACTCTGTGGCCATCCACCCAATTTATTATTCTCATGATTTTGATTACACTTCTAAAGATCCGTCTACCCTCTGCATTCCAAGGAATGGAGTCCTAGACTGCTTAAACATTGTCCCTATGCAACTCAGACCCAAATCTGGCAACATCCTGGCAAATTTTTCTCTGCACCCTTCTAGCTGACAACATCTTTCTTAATAACGGTTCTAGAACTGGACAAATACTCTGAGCGGTCTCCACCACTGTCTTATACAACTGCAACTGTCTTTCCAACTTCCATATGTTGACTGATGAAGGCCAATGTGCCAAACTTTTTTTGACTTCCCTATCTTCCTGCGAGCTATTTCAACAAACTACTGTATCTGCACTCTTAGATCCCTCCCTCTGCTTTACCAACACTCCAGAGCTTATAGTCATGTGTAGGTCATGCCATGTATTATTCCCAAAATTCAAACACCTCATATTTGGTCTCATTAAGTTCAATCAACCATTGCTCAGCAAGCCCAACTGCCATGTGATCAAGATCCTGCTGCAATTTTGACAACATCTCCACTCTCTACAATGCAATCCACTATTGTGTCATCTGCAAAAATTGCTAACCATAAAAGCAGTTGAATCAACCACGTTGGTGAGTTGGATACATACTTTGATCAAATCCGATGTAGATGCTGATTAATTACATAACTGGGTGGCATAGTGGTGCAGTGGTGTTTACAGCACCAGAGACCTGGTTTCGATCTGATAATGGGGGCTGTCTGACAGATTTTGTATGATCTACCTGTGACATTGTAGGTTTTCTGCAGGTGCTCAGGTTTCTCCCACATTCCAAAGATGCAGGTTAGTAGGTTATGATTTTGATTTAAAAAAAAAAGTCCCTGGTGTGTGGATTGCACTAGTGTATGGGTGATCGCTGGGTAGGCCGAAGTGCCTGTTTGCACATCGCAGTGACCGGTGAGCTGAAGGACTGTTTCCTCTCTGCAGCTCTATAACTTTTTTTTTTTAATGACTTTCTTTGCCAGATATTTAATAAACTAACTGGTCCTTTTCAAACAACTTGTAGGCTTTACAAAATTACTGCAGAGCTTTAATTACAAATTTATTTAATCATTTAGTTTAAATTCTTCATACCATAGCGGGATCTGAAGTCACAACCTTGGATCAGAATGGTCCAAACATAAGTGCCATTCCAGTAATTTAACCATTATATTTGAACAGCACTTTGACTAAATTAAAATACTATTGACCTTCTGGATTAACATTGTGGTTTTAAAATGTCAGAAATGCATGTGAAAAAAAAGTTCTATCTGCAGTTGATATAGTGCTGTGAGAACTTTCCGTTTGGGAAATGGCAAAGCTATTTGCTAGTAGAGCAAAACCAAGTATATTGAATAGTTGTGAGTGGACTCAAACTGTGTGTTCCTGTGGAACTCCTCCTGTAGGTACAGAGAGAGATAACAAGCATATTACGGGGATATTTAGGTGCTTTTAATATTTTAATGACTAGCTAACAGATAATGTGGTTAGAAGCAGATTAAATATCAAGTAAATGTATGTGGTAAAATGATGACATAGACAGGTTCAAGTTCAAGTTATTTATTGTCACATCAACAAATTGGTACAGTGAGATTTACGTTAACATACAAGCCAATCGAATAAAAAATAAATAAGAACACAATAGAGTTTATCACATAAACATCCCACACGCGGAATCAAACTTTTCCACTGTGAGGAAGGCAAAGGATTTTGTCATCTACTGTGTTCACCACCGTGGTTAGGGCCTTTGAGCTCTCCGCAGAGCTTCTCTTTGAGCATACCAACGGCCCATGTTTCAAGCCCTTCAGCCGGGATGATCGGAGAGGAGCATTGTCATCGGAATGGAAGGAAAATGAACACAATTCAGCAGCTGGGAAGTTTCTGAATCGTACCTCCTACCGGAGACCGCGGCTCCCGAAGTTCCAAAGGCCGTGCTGGAAGCTCCAAAACCACAGCTCCAACGGTGTTTAAACAAGCCAACACTCCGGAGTCCACACGGAAATCCCTGGTAGGCATCGCCTGCTCCGCGATGGAATTCGTGCTGCGCATGCTGAATGCTTGGGGAGTGCGACTCGGAGATAAGACGCATTCTCGACAAGGTAGTGACTGGGAAACAGTTTTACCTCATCCCCTTCCCTACCCACCCACATAAAAAAAAGACACTCTGTGATACATAACTTTTTGCCTACAAATAACAAAAAGGGATGAAAGGACGGACAGACTGATTGTCGATGGTGCATGCGCGCGTGGCGCCACCGATGATGTTGACATGAAATTGAAACATTGACTTGAAATTAAAATTAAAATAATGCAGGTGATGAATTTTAAAAAAACAGAAAAATGACTGGAAACACTCCACTAATGTTTCAGGATTTTTGTTTGATAGAAGATTATTGGGTTGATCTGATTGTGTTTTGTTTTGCATATTCTGCCTGACCTGCTGAGTATTTCAGTATACCTGACATTTTTATGAAGCATGTTTTGTGAATCAAAGTTCACGAGTAGAACTTAAAGGTGAAAAACACGTTACTTCATCCCTTGGTGTAGATCGTGTTAATCTTGAGGCAATCAACTGAAATTATTGCATTTGAGTTCCATTACCTTACATGGTGTTTGAAGATGCCAACGTGGTGTGGTTGGATGGAAACTTTCCCATTCACCTTGCATGCAAGGTTGCTAAGAAGTATTTATACCATGAATTTCTTCCTTCTCAATCTATTCACCAGATATATTCCAACCTTTTGAAAACCTGCCCTCCATGGGTTAAAAAAAAAAAAAAAAAATCCCCAAAAAAAAAAAAAAAAAAAAAAAAAAACACACACACATGAGCAAGGCACCAAATTGTCCTTAAATTTTCCCCACTCATCCATAAAACTGAGAGAAAGGTTGATTGCCTCAGCACATGATGGGAATGACAAAACCGAATAGTAGTTTGCACTATGAAAAAACTTTTACAGGGGAAATGAGCACCTGTTCTTGGCAGCAAATGTACTCACATTGCACAAACAAAAATTAAAATCTAGCAACATTTATTCTGCATGAGCTCTGAAAGGAACAGTGTGGCAGGGGATCACGGATGAGGATGTTTATGGGTGGGTTCAGTTGAAGACAAAAAAATGCTGAAGTACTTCAGCAGGTCATGCAACAACCTGGAGAAGAAATATGGATAGATGATTTCCATTTCGAACATCCCCTATCCATGGGGTACGAATATCTTTAGGGTCAAAACATCAACACAAAACATAACCTATCCATGTTCTCCAGCGATTGTGGCTGACTTTAGCTGAATTAATCCAACATTTTGTGTTTCCTCGGTAAACATTCATTCTGGAGTTCCTTGTTTCTACAATAGTAGTAGAGGTTCTGTTGTGGTTACATTTGAGATTGTTGGATAATAACTCATTCTTCGATGGTGGTTGCATTCGCCGGGATGATAGGCCCTTTTTCTGTCTGTTTGACTATGGATCATTATCTTCAGCGATCCAGGATCAGAGGTAAATTAAGCCCATTATTTACAAATGTCTGAATACTAAATGAGTACTCCTGGATATAATCATGTGCTGTTGTTGTCTATCCTCTCTCTCTGATATGGTCAGCTTTTCTGAGTATTTTTAGGATCACAATAGCCCTCATCAGGTCACAATAAACTCTAATAAAGATAACAGTCTGATATCAGTAGCATAGTCTCTACGTGAATTCTAACTGATACCATAACATTTCTGAAATTGTTTGGAATATTGCAAACGTGTTGGCATTCATATATGTTCTTTCACATATATATACATCTGCGCTAATGGGACTAAATCATTGCTTCAGAATGGCTGCTAATTGGCATGACACCAAACTTATGGTAATAAGCAAGATTTCTTGAACAAACCCCCGTGCAAGCGAGGAGCCAAAGCGACAGATGTTCCTTTTCTACACCACAATATCAGGTGGCCAGTAGTTCTGGCATCTATGGTTGGATCCCTAATTCTTGAGATGTATATTGACAGAGCGTGATGAATTGCAAGTGTTGCAAACAATCCAGGCGTGCTATGTCTGCGGAAAGAAAAGCGGATATTCCTTGGATATTTGGTGTTGCGGCTGGGATGCTTGAAGGCATCACCTCTTTAAATGTAAAATCTCCAGGTTTGCGGGGATTACACAAAGAGGGGTGGCAGTGTAAGGACGCGGGGAAAGGATGCTATGAGGATGCAGGGTTGACGAAAAAAAAAAGTTAGATATAGCTCTTTGGGGGCTTCATTATGTAAACAAGGGATATGGATAGATGCAGGAAACGCGGGGTACTGATTTTACATGATCAGCAGTGCTGGTCGAATGGCCAAATGGTCTACTCCGCACCTATTTTCTTGTTTCTTTAAGGCAAGTGGCAAAATCTACTTGTTAGATTACCACGTTTCATCAGCAAAATCTGGATCACTTGGTCTCTTGTGCTGCGGGGTTCTGATCTCTTCAGTGCGCCTACTGAAGTAATGCAACTTCAGTCCAACTTTATTTTCAATTTTTGGGATGGTATATCTAATTATGGACTTTGGAGGGTATGAATTGACTGTGCCTGGAACTATTGTTTCTGACCTTGACACCTAACGAACGTAAAAGGGAAAGACAAAATATATGTGGGGTCACCATGAGAATCCTTCTCCGTTTTTGGAGGGAAGAGTGGCACAATAGATGTTGTTTGGGAATTCCTATCAGTAGTAGGAGAGTGACAGAATTAGTTGGAGAGGAGGAGTTAATTTAAAAACCGATGGATATCTCATCAGTTTCCCTTTACACCTCTTAGGAATGGAGATCAGTTCTATAAATGTAGTGATGTTGGGAAATAGTTGGTTTTCTTTTGTTAAAAATTCTACAGTAAAAAATAAAGAGCATTTCCAATGTAACGATAAACATAGGCTGTATCATTACTGTTTGATATTGGATAAAGGTATGTTTTAACTACTTGAAAAGTAAACCCAAAGTCAAGTTACCAACTTTCTTTATAACAGGAAACTCAATGTCTAATTAGGTATTAACTGCAAAGCTCATTAGATTTCTTAATCATAGATAGTGTGGAAAAATATCAGCAGTTCAGGCTGCATCTGAGGGAAAGGAGGGGGGAAAAATTTAGCATTTATATATTGTTGGCACTTCACCTGAACTGTGATAGAAGATTAAAGAAGATTTTAAGCGTGGGGGAGGGTGGGATGGAGATATGATATTTGATTGGGAAGGAAACTGGAATGATGATAAGAAAAGAAAAGCGTAAAACAAAGTTATCTAGAGAAACAAGGAGGGGCCAGGAGGAGGATGGAACACAGCCACCAAGAACAAAGACGGACTATTGGGGGGGATGGGGCGAGTGCGTGCAGGTGGAGGTGGGAAAGTGAGAGAAGAAGAGGTTTCAATTGTGGACTATATTTAATACTTTTTAACTTGAAGTAGGCATTATAAAATGTGGAGTAACTTGTGGGACGGCAACAATCTATGGGTTGAATGAATCAGTTGACATATTCTCGGGGGCGAGACCCTTCTTCAGTCAGGAGGGAAAATGAGAGATACGGAATGGTAATACAACTGGAGACCAAAGGCAGCAGATCAAGGAAATTTAGAATAGATCATTGATAGCCAACTTTGTTGGCGCTTTACTACTTTGATTCTTGTGTATAGTATGCAAAACAAAGAATTCACTGTACCTAGGGACATGTGACAATACAGTATCATCTCTTCATCATCATCATCATGATCATACCATCATCTTCATCAAATGCTTAGTAGATAGATGAAGAGGCAGGGTTATAGGGGGAGACACACACCATGTGCTGGCAGGCGGGATTAGGTTAGATCGGCCCAGACATAAGGGCCAAATGGCATGTTCCTTACGTGCTGTTCTATATTCTTTTTGTCTGTTATGATAAAGCTAGCTCCATTCTGGGAAACCACATTGTTCGGTTACAAATAATAGGGCGAGAGACTGAAGAATGAAAATAAGCAAGAGTTAAAAAAGAATGTGAATTGAGGAACAGGAATGTGGAAAAATAATTTGTATCAACAAAAAAGGATTTTACTAAAATAGTTTGAGAGTTACTTGACTGCGAATTTGTTACTGAAATAATACGCTGAGCATGTGGTTTATAAAATTTGTAATTCTGACAGTTCATTGATTTCATGGCTGTATATTTCATGTAAATTAGGAAAACTAAACCACGTATTCATTTCTTTGTAAGTCTGAAATATACTCGGATTTTTTTATTTTTACAAAGAATCCCCTCACTGCAGCACTCTATAGATACTGTCACTCTGGCATCTGTCACATCATTTCACTAATGAGCACCATACAAAACATGCCACCTCCAAACCACAATTCCTTCCGACAAATTGCATATATGCAGGAAAGCTCTACAGATATTATATTTAATTTGCATCAATACATTCTAAGATATTAATTTGCATGTAATAACATTGAGCCAAAAATCATCAATTATCCTTTTCGTAGATTATGTTATTTGCATTTACAGCACAATGTAACAATTAAAACAACATTCACAAACTGATTCCTCCCATTTAAACCGTTTGGCTGAGGTCTTCGGGGCTAATCTTCCTTAGCAGGGACAATCCGTTAAAAAATTAGTCAATATGACAAATTCCAGATACATCACAAAATGTCAGCTTAGGCCAGAGTACTACCTTCTACAATGCCGTCTGTGCGCTGCATGATGTTCTTGGGCAAAACTGCTTAAGCTCTCCGTGTGGTAATGGAGAATTGCTTGCTAGCTAACTCTGATGCACCAGCATCATTGTTATTTCTCCTGTATACTCTCAATGCTTCGTAATGGGGAGAAGTGTGAGCATGGTGCATCAGGTAAGTAATGTCATTAGGATCTGTTAATCCAGCTCAAATGGTTCGCATGAGCTGAGGGATAAAAAAGTAGGGTTTTTCAAGGTTAGAGAATGGTGACATTTGAATTGAAGTAGAGGAGAAGGAGTGATCAGCATGGTGATGGTACTCAAACAATCACGCGTTCAAAATCTGACAATCAATGCCCCTATCAACCAGCATCCCCGAGGCTTCACAATGTTAAAGTCAATTGGTCCCCGCGGTTGGAGCGTCAATCCCCAGCAAAGGGGATCGCAAGCTCCGCGATGTTAAAGTCCCGCAGACTCCTGCGGCTTGGAGCGCCCGTCAGTCTCCAGGAAAGGCCACCAACTCCACGATGTTAGGCCGCAGTGCGGACGGAGATACGAAACGGAAAAAAATCTCATCTCCTGCTAGGTAAGAGATTGAAAAAAGTCTCAACCCCCCCCCCCCCCACCCCCGCCCCTCACATGAAACAAACCAAGGAACACTAAAACATATTTTTTAACACATTCTAAAAATAACAAAAAGAATAAAGGACAGACAGAGTTGGCAAGGCAGCCACTGCTGGGGGGCACACTCGGTGTATATGTTTTGGGCTGAATGCAGGCAATTCGGTCAACTTAGATGGACCATCTTGGTCATCACGTTTTTTGGTGGACTGAAGATCCATGTTTCCATGCAATTTGACTTTAGACAATTGAGGCAGCAAGGGAGGGAGGGGTGTGGTGTGGAGTGGTCAGGGTAATGGGATGTTGGAGGAGAGTGTGGGAATGGTGGAGAGGGCAAGATATGAGGGAACATTGGCCTACGGCAAAGTTGGAGGATGGGAGGATGCCAGTGAAGCATCGGAGAGAGAGCTAAGGAGGAGGAGGATGGAAGTGGGGAGGCGGGGGTGAAGCAAAGTGGGGGTGAAGCTGGGGGGAGGCTTGAGAGGAGGGTATGGACAGGACAGAGTGGGAGAATAGTGTGGGAGCAGAGGTAGGAGGAAATGGTAGGGAGATACAGAGTGTAGTGGAGGAAAAGGAGAGTGGAAGTGGAGAAGGAGGAGGAAATGGTGGGAAAGTGCAGTAGTGGGTGATACAATTGAACATAGTGGGTGAAGGGAAAATAATTGGAATGTTTAAATTAAACTGGTGGAATTGGCATTGTACAGTTGGTTGGGACCCAGTTCTCTTTGACATTGATGATCCAGTTCTTTTTTAAGTTAGGGAAAAGAATAAACATTGAAAAGGGTTGTCCTGACAAAAGATTTGAAAACTTTTTATAGCAATGTTACAAAATTTTTGAGATTTAAAGTCTGCAATTTATCCATCAGATAAAGCATTAAAAAGAAGTTTTAATTTGAACACCTAATTCCACTTTCATATCTTCAGTATTAAAAAAAAATTATGGGCCATTTTTCATACTCGAAATTAGCATCTTGTTCCCTATTGCTTGTTCCATTGACTTAACACAAAAGTTGTGATCGACGACAGTCAAAAGCCATAACTTTCTTAAAAAATTAAGAGAACTGAAAGAAATTTTCAGTATTATAGATTGAAGCATTCTGAAACAATTATGAAACAATCTTACTTGAATGATCTGAAATTAAAGTATATAATTAGTTAGTTACCCAACTGTAGCAATTACAAAATTCATTACTAGTTTCTAAACATCTATCATCCTTTTCTTAAGAAAAATATTAACTTTTTTTTTAAAGCTAAGGTCCTAATAAACATTCACACAAGAAATCACAATATACATGATTTTTAATTCATTGTCGTGAATTTATAGGCAAATTGAAGGAATTTAGTGTTTAATGCCGTAAATTAATGGCCTTTAATCAGCTTGCGAGTGGGTTTTTATGGAACACGATGGATTGGAACGTTGCGGTTGCGGTTGAATTTAAAACCCCATATCGGCAGGAAACATACTGCCGGTTCGCATGGAGAATAAATCACCGTTTCGCAACATGAAATTTTGATTAAGGTCAAGCAAGTTTATATGAAAAAATAAACAGCTTTCCTTTACCTGTCCCCTACGTAAAATCCGTCCCCGTTGTCGGCGTTCACAGCATTAGAAGCTAATTTTTATTTTACTCCAGCGCTGAAATAGTCAGGCGATTAAAAAAAAAAAAAATTTCACATACTGGCAGTCGGAACAAATCTTCAGCAAAAGCTCACACCCCGAGAAAAGATAACTGTGGAATGCAGGGGAAAAACTGCATTATTAACCCTGCCAGCACGCACAGCGCGCCAAAGTCGCGCACACCAGCCAGTGACAGACTGCAGCGTGCTAAAGATAATTAGTAACATACCTACTTTTCGGTATAAAACAACTAATATACTTCACCTGTAGCAGGTATCCTCACTCTAAAGAATACAAGTTTGAGTTTAATTGGCTTGGTATATGTTATAAATTGTCCCTAGTGTGTAGATAGCAGTTAGGACTCTGTGGGCTGAAGGGTCTATTTTCGGGCATATCTCTAAAACGAAATTAACTGAATAATATTTAACTTAAGGATTATTTTGTTGTTATGTGTGGCAACTAATGTTATATGTTACATCTATTCCAATGTTGCTATTTTCTGGCTATTTAAATGAATACCTCAGTAGAAATGCAGTTGAAGGTAAAAATAAATGTTAAAGTATCTGCGCTATAAGAAATGTTCATGGAAATAGAAGTGGAGGAGTACCCGTCAGATGTGTTAAACACTAGAAACAATACAAAACAACATATTTGATAGCTTCCAAATCAGTCAATTGAAAACCACATGCACTCCATTAGTAAAATGGGACATTTTTATTCTATTACAAGCAGCATTTCTCATTCACAGCCAGTCAGAGCAATTAACATTTCTACATATGATAGACTGAAATGCAAAATCTGACTAGTGCTATTAGTGTTTGTTGGTTGTTAGTTTATTACTCTGATTGTTCCCAAATCAGGGAGAGGTTTATGGGCTTGTGAAGAGAGTCAACTGATAGGAATTAAAATGACGAAATGGGGTCTGAATCAGTAATGTGGAGACAGGACCCACAACAGACCAACATGTCCCATCTACCTAGTCCACATTCTGCCGAGTGTTTTGGCCATTATCCTCTAAACGACCCTTGCATGTAACTGTCCAATATTCGTGATAGACCTGGCTCAACTACTTCCTCGGCAATCTTTGCATTTACACCTAACCACCCTTTGTGTAAAAAGGTTTCAGATTCTATTAAATGTTTCCCCCCACACCCTAAAAACGATGTCCTCAATTGCCCTCAATTCCTTACTCTTATATCTGTACAGTGATATAGATCATCCCTCCACCTCCTCATTGCCCTACCAAGGAATCGAAGTCCCAGCCGCTCAACCGTTCCTATAGTTCAGGCAAATTGAGTCGTGTCCAACCTTTTTTCCATTCGTAAATCTCTCCTGCCACACCTTTACCCAAGGGCTTGACAACAACTTTCAAATAAATGTGTCCATACTGAACACAATCTTTAAATGTGGTCTCACAACGTCTTATATAAACGCAACATGATCCCCCAACGTCTGTCCTTAATACTCTGACTGATGAAGGCCAATGTGCCAAAAGTCCTTTTAACTACCCTATCTACCTGTGGTGCCACTTTCAAATGATTCATGGAGTGATGAACATAGAAACATATATAAAAATTCGGTGCAGGAGCAGGCCATCGCCTTCAATATGTCATGGCTGATAGTCCAACTCAGTATCCTGTACTGCCTTCTCTCCATACCCATGTCCCTTCAGCCACAAGGTCACATCAATTCCCATCTAAATCTGGCCAACAAATGCCCCCTCATTCCTTTGTGGCAGAGAATTCCACAGATCACCCACTCTTGTGTGAAAAATGATTTTCTTCATCTCGGTTCCCTATAGACTTCCCCCTTATCCTTAAACTGTGCCCCTTGTCGGGACTTCCCCAACATCGGCGAACAATCTTCGCATCTAGCGTCCAACCCTAAGAAATTCGTAAGATCTCTATGAGATCACCTCAATCTTCTAAATTCCAGCGAGTACAAGCGAGTCTATCCAGTCTTTCTTCATATGGAAAGTCTGCCATCCCAGGAATCAGTGGTGAACCTTCTCTCCTCCTCCTCTACGGCCAAGAATGTCTCAGTTTAGGAGACCAAAATCTGTACGCAATACTCTGGTGTGGCTCCCAGACCTGTACAACTGCAGTAGAACCTTCCGTCCTTGTATCCATTTGCTATGAATGCAACATACCATTCGCTTTCTTCTTGCCCCAGCTGCACCTGAATGCCTACTAGGACTGTCGCAGTCTCGCTGCATCTCCCTTTTCCTAATCGGTCACCATTCAAATAATAGTCTACCTGTGTATGTTTTTTGCACAAAGGGATTAACTCACTTTTATCCACATTATAATGCATCTGCGAAATTTGCTTCACCAGTCTATCCATGTTCATCCTGCAGCCTCCTAGCAGCCTCACAGCTAAACACTGGCTCCAGCTTTGTGTTCCTCGGCACACTTCGAGATGTTGCATTTTATTCCCTCGTTCAAATCATTAATGTATATTGTAATAGAGCGGCCTCTGAGCCTTGCGCACCCCTAGGTCACTGCCTGCCATCCTGAAAAGGACCCGTTTCACTCCTACTCTTTGTAGCCGTCTCCTGCCTGCCAGCCGATCCACATCTTTTCTGAACCCCAATACGTGTGCTTTAAGTTTGGACTACCAATCTCTTGTGTGGGACCTTGTCGAAAGCCTTCTGATGTTAATGCTGTAGAAATAAAAGCACTTTACGCCCTTTCACTTTTGAAAACTGTCGTGGCATGCGGTGTGTGCCAGCTTCTAAGGGCCAGTTGCAACACACATTTGTAAGACGTTTGTACCCTGTGCTTAGCCACAATCTGGGAACAGGCAGACCGAAAATCAAAAGAGTACAGGGTATTGTATGCAGGTTAACTGGTTAGTATACAGGTAATGTAAAGTGTCCCTAAATTCCTTAAAGTAAACTAGAAGAGTGTTAAAGTAACTTCTTTATTACATGCATATGTGCAACATAACATAAACTAGACATAAATGGTTCAGAACCGGGGCGACAGATGGGTATAAGGTAGGGTAATTTCATTTTTCTTTTTTTATTAATTTCTTTTTTTCCAATATCTTTAGCTTCTTATCTCTCAGCTTTTTGTCCTCTCTCGCTTATTGTTTCTACTCTCTTTTTCTATCTAGACACTAACAGTTTTACGTTTTTTCATCTTTCGATTCGGCTCTGGGTTTATGAAAGTAAAAATAAGAGTTGGTACAAGAAGGTAATGTGTATTATGTTATCAGGTAGACTTAGGTGTCACATTACTGCACTTATTCTAAACCAAAAAAAAAAGTAGTAGTAGAGTGGTATGGAAAAAACCCAGTGGAGGTGTGTTAATTGGACTTTCAGGAGGCTTTCGAACTTAGGTCGATAAGAGATGTATAACAAACTTAAAGAACACGGTATTGGGGGTTCCTTTCAGAATGGCAGGCAGGGTTATTTAGTGAGGTACCGCTATGGTCGTGCTGGGACACCATCTATTTACATAATATATTAATGATTTGGACAGGGAATTGTATTGCCACATCTCATTTGCGGATGACACAAAGATGGGGGGCAGTGTTAGCTGTGAGGAGGAGCTAAGAGCTGCAAGGCGACTTGGATAGGCTGGGTGAGTGGGACAAATGCATGGCAGATGCAGTATCATGTGGGGAATAAATGTGAGGTTATCTACTTTGGTGGCAAAAACAGGGAAAGTAGACTATTATTGAAATTGTGGCCGATTGGGAAGGGAGATGCAAACAAGATCTGGATTGTGTTATGGTACACGAGTCTCATGAGTGCAGCAGGCGTGAAGAAGCAAATGGTATGTTAGCATTCCATAGGCAAGTGGATTCGAGTATAGGAGCAGGGAGGTTTCTACTGCAGTGTACAGGGTCTTGAAGAGACACACCGGGAGGTATTGGTACAGTTGGTCACACCAAAATCAGAGGGAAATACTTCTTGCCATAGTAGAGGGGTACACAGAGAGGTTCACCACTGATTCCTGGGATGTCAGGAATTTGTCATATGATGAAAGACGGGATAGACCTCGGCTTTGTACTCGCTCGAATTTAGAGATTGAGGGGGGATCTTACAGAAACTTACAAAATTTTAAAGGGGTTGGACAGGCTAGATACAGGAGATTGTTCCCCGATGTGGGGGAAGTCCAGAGTCACACTTGGCCTAGGATTAAGGATAAGGTGGAAATCTTTCTCTTTTAGGACCGAGATGAGAAAAACATTTTTCACACAGGAAAGAGTGGTTAGTCTTCTTGGAATGGTCTCTGCACACAAGAAGGTAGTTGAGGCCTTCAGTGTTTTGCGATTTGTTTTTAAGAGGGAGTTAGTGTGGCCCCGTGGTGGCTAAAGGGGGCATAGGGTTTTGGCGTGAAGGGCAGGTACGGGAGATACTGAGTTTGGATTATCTGCCATGATCATATTGAATGGGTGCAGGCTCGGAAGGGCCGAAATGGCCTACTCCTGCAACCTATTTATATGTGTCTAATGTGTGTAGAATAATGTAAATGTGCAGTGGTCACTGGTTGTAGTTGTAGCAGACTCGTGGCCCGAAGGGCCTTTTTTCACTGTATCTTGAAAACTAAGACTAAAAAAATTTTCACTATTTACTTTCCATTTACTGACTGCACCATTTGCCAAAATTCTATATATCATTTAAAGGGATCGTTACCTTTTTACTGGATACTTCTTCTGGCTGTTGATTAAATTAGACATTATTGTTGGAACTTTCATGCCTTGGTCAAAGTTTTAATAGCCATCCTGAATGGCCAGGCTTGGCCTGGATAGCTTTAAAAACGTATGCTCAAGCAACCATATCTAAAGTATTCCCTCAGCTGCTGTGTGCTACAGTTATATATCGACACAGGATGTTGTACACTCCTGTTCATTGATTCTCTGCTGGTATTACTTGATATGTTCAGCGCTGCTGGCTAGGGATGAATTTCTATGCAGATGTGCAGTTGTTTCCAGAACTGAGGGGTTGAGAGGTCTTACTCTGAGAATTGAGCATGACTAAGAAATAATGAATAGAGTAGACATCAATTTCAGGAACAGCTACTCAAAGGAGGTCGATGGAGAGAAATTATTACTTGGCTGAAGGATACAGTGATGGATGCTGTTCAGAGATCAACTCCCTTAGCTCGGTTTCAGCAAGGAACAAGCGGCAGATGTTATTGAAACAAAGCCTTGTCAGAAATCTCCCAATTGCTTCAGCGACAGCTTAGACTTCAAACCAGAATTGCTCTACCTCTGGCTGTCAAGTTGATAGCGGTTCTTAACTGTTATACGTCAGACTTCTTGTAGGCTGCCGATGAAGATATGTTGGCAGTACAAAGGATCTTTCTGAAGTTTTCTATAGACGTAAAAACAGTTTTATATCATTCACCCTTCCCGGAGACAAACGTATGGGTTTGCAGAATTCTCCATTAGCGTGTGCTTTAAGTGTGCATGGCCACTTTTGCGATTGAAGGAGATTTCACTTCTTCAGAGTGCAGCTGATGAGTAATTCAAGGCAGCATATCATACAGGTAAGTTCAATTTAGTTAGTTTAGGAGATACAGGTGCGGAACAGCCCTCGGCCATCGAGTCCGTGCCGACTAGCGATCTCCCACAACAACACTACCTACACGCATAGGGACATTATTTATTATTTTTTACCAAGTTAATTAGCCGATGAACCTGTATGTCTGGAGTGTGGGAGGAAACCCGGGTAGAACCAGAGAAAACACATTCAGGTCACGGTTGAGAAACATGAAATTGCCATACAGACATCACCCATTGTCCAGGATTGACACGGTGGCTGCGCAGTAAGGCAGCAACCTACACAACTGTGCCTTGCTGCCAGTAAGTTTAGTCAACCTTGCAGCATCCTTCATTCCTTCATTCTACTCTGTGCTCTCTGATCCCACCTGTATTTGATCTGCCTCAGAACAAACATAAAAACATGGAAAAATAGGTGCAGGAGTAGGCCATTCAGCCCTTCGAGCAAGCACTGCCTTTCAAAATTATCATGGCTGATCATCCAAAATCAGTATCCCGTTCCTGCTTTTTGTCCATATCCCTTGATTCCATTAGCCCTAAGAACTAAATCTAACTCTCTCTTAAAAACATCCTGTGAATTGGCCTCCACTGCCTTCTGTGGCAGAGAATTCGCAATTCTCTGGGTGAAGAGGTTTTTCTTCATCTCAGTCCTAAATGACCTACACCTTATTCTTAAAATTTGACCCCTGGTTCTGGTATCCCCCAATATCGGGAACATTTTTCCTGCATCTAGCCGGTCCAATCCTTTAAGAATTTTTTATCTTGCTATAAGATCCCTCCCTCTCATCCTTCTAAATTCAAGTGAGTACAAGCCCAGTTGACCCATTCTTTCATCATATCAGTCCCTCCATCCCACGAATTAACCCGGTGAACATACGCTGCAGTCCCCCAATAGCAATAATGTCCTTCCTCAAATTAGGCGACCAAAATTGCACACAATACTCCAGGTGCGGTTCTATCAAGGCCTGTACAACTGCAATAGGGGCCTCCTTGTTCCTAAACTCAAATCCTCTCGCAATGAAGGCCAGCATGCCATTAGTTTTGCCCACTGCGTACTGTACCTGTATGCTTACTTTCAGTGTTAACGAAGAAACTGCAGATGCTGGAGAATCGAGGGTTACACAAAATGCTGAAGAAACTCAGCGGGTGCAGCAGCATCTAAGGAGCGAAGGGAAGGCGACGTTTTTGGGTCGAGACCCTTCTTCAGTCTGAAGAAGGGTCTCGACCCGAAACGTGCCTATTCCTTCGCTCCTTAGATGCTGCTGCACCCGCTGAGTTTCTCCAGCATTTTGTGTAACCCTGCTTACTTTCAGTGACTGATGTACAAGCACACCCAGGTCTCATTGCACCTCACCTTTTCCTAATCTTGCACCATTCAGATAATGGTAGACAAAAAAATGCTTGTGACAGCAGGGGCAGCAGCATTCCTGGAGGAGAAAGAATGGTTGACGTTTCAGGTCAAGACCCTTCTTCAGATAATAATCTGCCTTCCTGTCCTTGCCACTAAAGTGGATAACCTCACATTTATTCACTATGCATCTTGCCATGCATCCTGCCATCACGCAACTATCAAGTCATCTGCAGCATAGCATCCTCATCGCAGCTCACACTGCAACCCAGCTTTTGTTGACCATCGCCCAAACCGAGATGGTTCAATTTTAATTCCCTTGTTCTAAATTGTAAAATATTATATAGTGAATTACTGAGGGACCCAGCATCGAGCCTTTCGGCACCCCACTAGTCCACTCGCTTGCATTTCTGAAAAGACACCCGTGAATTCTATTTCTTTGCTTCTGTCTGCCATTCAGTTCACAATTCACGTCAATACCCTACCCCTAAAACCATAGGCTCAAATTTTGCACACTAATCTCTTGTGTGGGACCTTGTCAAAGGCTATTTGTAAGTCCAGATACACTGGCTCTCCCTTATCCATTCTACTTGTTATATCCTCAAAGAATTCCAGGAGATTAGTCAAGCATGATTTTCCCTTCATAAACCCATGCTGACTTTGACTGATCCTGCCACTGCTTTCCAAATGCGCTGCTATAACATCTTTAACTATCAACTCAAGCATCTTCCCCACTGCCGTAGTAAGGCTAACTGGTCTATAATTCCCCGATTTCTCTCTCCCTCCTTTCTTAAACAGTGGGGTTACATTGGCTAACCTCCAGTTCACAGGAACTGATCCAGAGTCGAGAGAATATTGGAAAATGATCACAAATGCATCCACGATTTCTAGTGCCACCTCCTTGAGTACTTTGGGATGCAGACCATCTGCCTTCAGTCCCAACAGTTTACCTAACACCATTTCCTGACTAATGTGGATTCCTTCTGTTCCTCCCTCCCACTAGATCCTCGGTCCCCTCGTATTTTTGGGAGATTATCTATGTCTTTCCTAGTGAAGACAGAACCAAAATACTCATTTAACTGTTCTGCCATTTCTTTGTTTATCCATAATATATGCACACTGTTCTGATTGTCAAGCCTGTCCCACGGCACGAGTTCATTCCAAGAGCTCTCACGAGTTTGCCTTGATTCAAACTCGGAGATTTACAGTAATGGCCACTCATCAGTACTAGGGGCTCTCATTAGACCATTTTCAACATGTTTGAAAAATGTTCACGTCTTCCGGCTTAATAACCCCCCCCTGCATTAGTGAGTTCTTCCCGAGCACTTGCTGTTGCGCGGTACGAGCCGCTAAATATGTCCCGGCTCGACGTTCCCGTTACATTCATTCTCCGGGTTTAACACGGAGTTTGATTTATTTTTTTTTAACGCGGGAAGAGCTCTTGGAATGACATTGTGCCGGTGGGCAGGGTTTAAGCGGTCTAACAATTTTGTCTTCACTAATCTTTTCTTTGTTCCATATCTAAATAAGTCTTTTTAGTAGATACTGTTTTTATATTCCCTGCATGCTTTCTTTCATGCTCTTTTTCCCCCTCTTAATTACCCCTTTGTCCTCCTCTGTTCTAAATTTTCCAAGTCCTCAGTTTGCTGCTTCCTCTGGCCGACTTAGATGGCTCTTCCTTGGATTTAACAGTATTCTGGATTTCCCTCGTTAGCCACGGTTGAACTGCCTTCCTGTTTTATTTTTTTCAGACAGGGATGAACAATGTCTTTGTAGTTCAGCCAATCTTGCCTGCATCTCACTGTCACCTTTATGTAAGCAAAGTTGTTTGGGATGAGACCAGCAGACAGACTGAGGAAAAAATTCAAGTTTCAGTTCCATTTAGTTTATTAGATGTTATATGTAGATGTGCTCAAGGATCCTAGAAGAAATGTAATATTCCACTGACGCCTGGGAATCTCTGATCTATGACTTCACACAACGTGATGACAGAGAATTTCCGAATCAATATGAGAAACATTGAGAGCTTGACTTGTGAGTACAAGAAAAACAAAAACAGGCCAACTCACAATCTACATAGCCAGCCATGCCCATACCTGGCCTGTCTATAAAAGGGATATCGTCTTGATTTCCCATTCATCCCATGTTCTCACCTTGGAATCTTTGCCACCTCAGAACCTATATATTTAACCTGTAAAAGTAAAGCACTCAATTCCAAGAGTGCCTGAATTCAGGAATCTGAAGAAATTATCCACTCAGTTGCCTGCTAATCCAATCCAATTTATATATTCAATGATAGAATGTCAGACATAAATATTCAGTATCACTGCAAGCTTTTAGTTTCTGTCGTCGGATTCTTGCAGTGACTCCCTATTGTGCTTTGCGAGTTGACGCAACATGGTGGTGGAAAAATCTGCTGACATCAGGAGGGTGATCTAGAATGTTTATTTGTCAAATTAAACTGTGGACAACATTCCTTGGCTGTTGGACTGATTGCAAACAGGAGAGCACAGCCATCGATGAAATGTTGAACAAACAGTTGTTTTTTTCCAATAAACTTATACCTACTCCCAACCTAGGAGTCATGTTTGATGGAAACAGGCTTCAGCCCAACCTGACCATACCACTGACATGTCCCATTTGCACTAAACCCACCTGCTTGTGTTTGGCCCACATTCCTCCACCCTAACGGTCCTACCCATGTACTGTCTAAATATGTCTTATGTTGTGAGAGTACCTGCCTAAAATTATCTCTCAGCAGCTCACTCCGTTACACCACACACTTTGCATGATTTAAAACATTACTTTGGGTTTCCTATTAAATTCTTTACCCCCTCCCCCTCCCCAATCTTTCCTATGGGGGGGGGGGGTAAAGTTTAAGAGTTCCTATTAAATCTTTACCCCCCTCCCTGCAAAGTTATCTTCTCAGTAATCGTACTACTCTGCTGGCGGGCAGATTGATAGATGGCTGTTATGTCATGGAGGTTCCTTTGAGGTAGGATGTCAAGAAACATGATGGCAGCTCTCTAGAGTTGGAAGGGAGCAGTTAAGCTTTCGTTACAGCACTCAGACCTGTGGGAGGGATGCATGTTGATGTTAACGACCGGGTGCTGCAATACAAGTGTTGAAGTCAGCCTTACTGTGGAGTAAAGCATGATTGGCCAGGGTGACAACCTTTTCCACACTGGGCTTTGGAGTATTTGAGCTTTTAGTGGGCTTTTCTCTGTTGCTCAGTTTGGCCTGTTGTATGGTCTCAATTTTCGAATTTCTGAACAAAGACATCTGAATCTTGGCTATCCTGGGTGCCAGTGTAAGGAAAGTAAAAGCAAAATTAAAGAATTGGGTAGGATCCCCAAACATCATCCGACCGAAGATATCATTCTGAAGGAAAAAAAAAATGAAGGAAGAGCACCAGTGTTTTTCAGTATTTGGGTAATTTGGCAGAGTTAAAAACAAAATTATTTATGTGGTTAAAAACAGCCAGAACTAGATTCAAGGAGAAGCATTGATATAATAAAAAGATAATCTAAATTTTTTTGTTTTGTTAATTAAGTAGAAAGAAAAGAATACCAGTGCTTCCCTCTTCACCAATATCACTACGGTATTTTGGTCACCCTGACAAGTGAGGTGGATATTGATATCTAATGATATCTGTACCTCTGAAAGGGGGAGTGACCTTAGTACTTCACTAGTCTAAGTGGGACCCGTTGGATCAAATGTTCACACTGGAGGGCTGGTCCCCAAGGCAATATTCCACCTCTCCACCAATTCCAATATTGCTAGTCGATTGGGGGTGGGTGGGGGGGCCAGGGGGGGGCATGTGGGCTTTCTGGAGCACTAGTCTGGGTGTTGTGGGCCAAAAGGACTGGTTTCCAGAGGGCTAGTACGGACATTGTGGCGAATGGATTATTTGGCAGGCGTCAGTCATCAGGCTGGTGGGCTTGCAGCTCTGAAACAGTTGAAATTTTGCCCAAAATAGGTGAGAGACTCTGTGGAGAGAGAAGGGGGAGGGGGGTGAATCAATTTTAGACCATTGTCATCTTTTTCTTCAGATCACAGAATGAAGAGGAGTTTATCCTGGCTGGAATCTCACAGGGAGCAAATGACGGGAGGGAGATAAATATGGCGTTTTCGGCTAATAGTGGCCTATGGAGGGAAAGTTTGTGGTTTAGGAGGCCAAAACATACTCATTTCATTTAGAATTGCATTTGCCGTTTCCACGGCAAGGGCAGGCCAAGTCCACACAGCTGCTTGTATTTTCACTTCATTTCCATTGCCATTGCCAGTTTTCAAGCAAAAGGCAGGCCCAAGCAAACAGCTCATTGCTTTTTCACTTATTTTCCATATGTCCATTTGCACTTTCAAGCACAGGCTCAAGCCAAAGTGATTCATTTTTCACTTCATTTCCATTGCCATTGCACTTTCAAGCACATGGCAGGGCTAGCCAAACTGGTCATTGCATTTTCAATTATTCCATTGCCTTGCAGTTTTCAAGCACAGGGCAGGGCCAAAACCAAACAGAATCATTGCATTTCACTTAATTTCAAAGCCTTTGCAGTTTCAAGCACAGGGCAGGCCAAAACAACTGATTCAGATTGTCATTATGGGCTAACAATCATTGATTCAAGTACATTGCATTTTTACGGTGTTTGTAGTTTTTCAGCTCAGACAGAGGAGCCGTGACCTCTCCTCCCCATCTCGCAGACGGACTGAGCCACGCCCTCTTTCCGGGTTTGTTTTATAGTCTCAAGATTTTTGTTTAAACACTTAATAAGTATTTTATTTTTAACTCTATCAAACCTATTACTTCCATGTACATGTCTAGATGTGTCTTAAACGTGTCTAGCACCGGCCTCAATCCTTCTCCGGAGCTCATTCCGTACACCCCCATCCTTTGTTGAAAAAGACACCCCTCAGTTCCCCTCACCTTAAACATTTGTCCTTTGGTTAGCAGTGTACCGCCAGAATAAATGCATGCTAAGTTACTGGAACAGGACCTGACAAGTATATACAACTCAATAGTAAACGTATGGTGACACCGTTTAGGCATCTGGTGTTGGTTTTTGATACTTCCTTGCTCCAAAATGTGAATCCACTGGTTAGGAAATGATACAGCTTATAGCTCCAAATAATTTGCAACAATGCTCCATTTCTAGACGGTCCTCAAGCACGAGTAATAAGCAGGCAAGAAAATTCTTCAGATATAATCCAGGTAATGGCTATAGTAAAGTTGAACAAATATGGATAAAAAGTTAAATCACTAGAATCACAGTGAGCAAGCATATAAAGAGCATACAAACATTGTTACTGAAAATCATGAGATTAACTTCATTGCAACGCTTGAAGCTGAGGTCTGTTTTACTTTCTTAAAGTAGTGGCATGAGCCATGTGATAATTTTCTCTGACACAGACAGACCTTCTGCTTTGTTTCTCTTCACAGTAGCAGGTCAGATAGTAGTTAGTCTGATATATTTTATAACATAATCCAACTGTGTCTTTCTGCTGGAAATGTGAAGTACTTGACAAAGAAACAGTATTCAAAGGTTGTGACCCTAATATGATGAACATGTGGTGCTGTCATACCTCGTACCACCATTTTTTTTTTCAATTTAGCCTTGTTACAGCAGCCATACACGTCTGGCAGGAAGACAGCTGGAGGAATGTCAAACACTGGCTCCATGCATTGAGTAATGTTAGGATGCAAATAGAAGAAAGTATTGAATCCAGGACTGCCTGGGGCCAGTGAGAATGGTCTATCAGTGATGGAAAATGTTGCACATACAGATTATCAGAATAGGAAAGCAAAGTTTTAAAATTGTATAGAACAAGATTGAACAAACAGATATTTGCAGTACAATGAAATCCTCTGTAATCATATTCACCCTTTAGATTCAAGGAGCAGTGCAGAATAAAGGACAAACAGAGTTTTCTTGTGTCCATCAGCCTTTTGTGTAATTTTTAGTTTAGATAGTCTTTTCAAAAGGATTTGGCATCTATCTTATGTTTTGGAGTTAAATCAAAGGAATCATTTGTACAGAGTTTTCAAGTGGAATGGCAGCCGGATATTGATGGCTTGAAATCAGGCAGTCTGTATTCATCACCCCTCAGTTCACAACGCAGACGCCTGCACCCCGACTAAACTGGCAGCTATTTTTTGTTTAAATAAATATATTGCAATTTTTGAAATTTATTTTGCTTCTCTCAGAGTGTACCACGCTAACAAAGAAATCAGTATTCTTTGCTTCTGAAGCTTCTTACCTGCAAAGTACATGGGGCCAATCATTTTAACCTCAAGTATAATTGTTCATTAATAGAAAATGTTCTGTAATCAAATTTTCCAGCATGCCCACTAAACTCTAGCTAATGATTTGACATGGTCAAGTGCTGAGTGGCCTTTACGCTAGCCTACACATGCATGAACTATCTCTTCAAGGCACACTTGAATTGTTCCACTTTGTATATTTGTAAAGTAATCACTGTGACTAATGTCTTGCTGTTATAAAATCTATCTCAACTGGAGGAAATACTTCACTCAAGCACACTGCAAAGTACAAGGGATCCGTTTATCTGCACAACATTTTAAAAAACTTTAAAGAAAATGTTGAATCACAGTATGCATTAATGATGAGTAATATATTTAAAATAAACAGCGCCATTGTGTGTTGTAATACCTATCTGGTTCAGTAACGCTGACTAAAAAACAGGCGGCTGATGCCAGATTGCTTGTTTTTTCTGCTGTACAAGGGTGTAAATATTAAACCAGCGGATGCAGTCCCTAAGTAACGGAATAAATAGCATGGACATCTGCAAGATTATTTAGCAAAGAAGAAACGATGAGTGTTGCAGTTTGTGTTAACTGTGCATATGGAGCTGATGCCATCCCGCAGAGTTTTGTTGCTTGGAACATATTGAGCCACATAATCAGATTCAACTGCTAATGGGAAATGTTTCACAGTGCCTAAGTAGCACAGGCAACTGCACTCAAAAGGTAAAATTTAATCTGGCTGTTGTACTTAATGCTAAATGCCAGCAAGTCAGGGAAATCTATGAACAGCATCTAAAACTAAAGAGCTGTATTCCCATATAAGACTTTAATCTGATTTTTGGACTTAAATGTTAAAGTCCAACACGCTGAGGGAATCTTCTAATGAAATAAAATCCATTGTGAAATCTCTCCTGGCAATTCCTAAAACCGGATTTTAGCAGGGCTTAACTCAAAGTATGAAGTGGCTGGATTCAGCTGTCATTCTTAATCTGCTGCAGGAACACAGGAGTGGGCCATTTGGCCTTTTGGTGCTTGAATCACCTTAAATTAGACTGTGGTTGATCTGTCACTTAATTCTATCCATCTGCCTTCTTCTACAACCCTCAATATCCATGTCGAACAATTAGATATTTTTTGTGTAGGAAGGAACTGCAGATGCTGGTTTAAACTGAGATAGACACAAAATGCTGGAGTAACTCAACGGTTCAGACATCATTTCTGGAGAAAACGAATAGGCGGCTTTAAACAGGGTCGAGAACCCTTCTTCCAGACTGAGAGTCAGGGGGAAAGGAAACCAGAGATATACTGCAGATAGTGAAATAGTGAGATATAGAACAAGTGAATGAAAGAAATGCAAAAAAAATAACAATGATAAAGGAAACAGCATTTTAGCTGTGGTAGAACAAAAATGCTGGAGAAACTCATGTGGGTGAGGCAGCATCTATGGAGCGAAGGAATAGGTATGTTTCGGGTCAAGACCCTTCTTCAGACTGCTGTTTGGGTGGGGGGGGGGGGGAGAAAGAAGAAAGGAAGAGGCGGGCAAGTAGGCTTAGTGGGAGAGTTGGGAAGGGGGAGGGGAGAGGGAGGGGGAAAAGACAAGTAGTACACCACTGAAAAATTGGAGGTCAATGTTCATCATAAGTAGCGACCGCCGTGCCTGACGCAACCTAGACCAGAAACCACCTAGAAAACCTCAACCCACTAACCACCGTCACCGCTCGCCACCAAATAACACCTCTCCAAGTTTTGCTGTGGTACTATACACAATACTCTGGGGCCATGGGAGGCGGTCCCAGGGCAGAAAATAATTGTTAGCTATGGGCTAGATGAAAACACGTTCCAACAATAGTGCAGAAGGGTTGTAAAAGGTTTACTTGAATAAGTTAGATGAAATCAATATTCATATCAACCACAGGGTTGTAAAAGAAAGATTTAAATTTAGTTTATTTATTATTATTGTCATGTCACTAAGGTACTACAGTGATTTCATTTTATTATATGCTATAAAACAGTCAAAGACAAGACCATAAAACAAATGAACAGGATGATTTTGCATTTTATGTTTTGGGACACATGATCCTCATCGGTTTTGGAACAGAGCACCTTTGGAATTTGGCTTTGACTGAGATTAAGAATGTACTATTTTATACTGTTACTACTACTACGTTAATAGTATTTAAATAACATGAAACCACTATTATACAAAGAGTGAAACAAATTCCACAGCCAGAAAAAAAACCAGCAGGGGCATAGAGGCAAGCCACGATAACCACTATACTATAAGGCCTAAATGGACATAAAGTTCGGAGTAACCTAGTCAATGGGACAATGGGGTGGGAAGAGGGTGGGTCAAATGGGT